>JASAND010020324.1:0-94474 GCA_030248195.1 Trissonchulus latispiculum
CTTTCGTCTTTGAATGGACTGCTGTCTGAAAACTATTCCGTTAATCGTCCAGAAGGGTCTTCCATTAACATTATGGGAGTTTGCACTAATGAGCCTACTGTCCAGGAACCGGAAGAATCTGCTGAAGCCAAGCCAGCTGAGGATGATAAGTCATCCGAACACATGGACTTCGCAGATACCGAGGGCTCGCAGAAAACCAGTCGTCCCACATGTGACCCGACAAGCGCGCCTACAGTCGAGCAGCCGCCGAAGCCCGTTCAGAAGGAGACAGAAGTGTCTGCGGTGGGCACTGATTCAGCCCAGGGGGATGCTGATCCTTCTTCGTCGTCTTCAGCGAGTACGCTCAGCAGACGACGACCTTCTGGATCCGTTTCGTCCTCCGGAACGGACACTCAGATGTCGTCCTGTTCGATGGAGCCCAACCCAAAGCGTCGCGTTCAGCCAGACGCTGCTAGTCCAAAGAAGGCGATGCCGGAGCCATCAATTTCTAAGGAACTGTATGCAGGCTTTTCTCCAGATCCACCAGCTCGCAGTCATGCGTCTAGCGTTTCAGGTGCATCAAGCCCGACTCCAACTGGGCAGCCTTACTTCCATCTTATTCCATCTTATCTGTCTTCTCTAATGATCCTTTTTATCTGGCTGGAATTCTATTCCATCAACCAATTTCGGCCTTGCTGTATCTCATGCTTCTTCACTTGGGAATGATGAAGGATTACTCCGCCACGAAGCAAGCCGCTTGGATGCTTTTGGCCGCCAGCAATCAAAAAGCATCGCAAGATCATTCAGCGCTACCATGATGAGAAAGCTCGCATTCCTTTAGTGCCAGGCGAATTCAGCGATATCTTTCGCCCACTCTGTGCATTCATCATTCGCCATCTTCTGCACTGCTCTACCAGCTTTTCGTCGTGCTGGGCTAAGCTGCGTCGAGACATCTCTTCCTTCCGTCATCATGCTCTCTCTTTTGCCAATGTGACGGAGGAGCTATTTCACTACGAAATCGTCCTGTATGAAATCTACCTTCACGGAACATCTGCCTATGGTGCTGTTCCACTCGCTTTGACTCCAGTACCGCTACAGTTGTCCGACAACGAACGTTTTCTCATTCTAGCGGACTCCACTATTTCGTGGAAGGTTTTGTTTAAAAATTCAAACCAAAACTTCCATCGCTTACGCCGTCTGGAAATTGAGCATCGCACGTTCCAACGGTCGGCAGTCTCCATCCTGAACAATATTTCCAACCCATCGTCCTATACAATTGTCATTTGCATCCTGGGAACCGAGTACCGACGACATAGTATCCGCTCGCTCAGCACCCAAGCTGCGAGGCCGATACAGCCGTCTATTCAAATTGGCTTCGACACGCTTTCCGACCGCTCGCTTCTTCATCACCGATATACCTGTAAGTCTGGATCCGTACAGTCACCTGGTAGCGGAAGCGTGCTCAATTGTCAAAGAAGAAGCCCGTCCATTCCCCAACGTGGCCGTGATCAGCTTGGAAGAGGTCAATGATGCCTCTGTCATGCTTAACCCCCGAAATGGCGTTGCCTTTGCTGCCCTTGGGACATTGCGTTTATTACGCATCCTTGTCCAACACGTCCCGCAGCTGGTTATCGACATGGACGATCCCCCAATGAATGTTCTGCTAATTGAGCAGCACAGGAGCACCCTATGACTTTTTAATTATTAGTATTTTATCTTGATTATCAGTTGTGGTTTATCATTAGCATTATTGGTTAGTGTTACTGTTTGAGTCGTCCAGTATGGTGATGGTATGTCTTTGTATTACTGTATTTTACAACGACCCGGAGGGTCGCCTTTTTAAGGAGGGGCGTGAAACCAGTCAAGCCGTCTTGCCGTTGTAACCCTTATTTCGTACATTTGTTTTCTGGAGATCATTTCAAAATTGTTTGGGAGTCTTGCTGTTTTATAAGAGAGAAAGTCTCACCTTATGGATACATCTTCACTCGGGGAATGGAATTCCTGATTTCCCGCCATTATTAAGAAGAAAAAATCAACCTGAAAACCTAGAAAGATGCACTACGGAGTATTTGGGATTACGTAACAAGGAATCTACATTGGATAAATTAAGACGTTAACCTTTCGACCGTAATCCCCTAAGTTACGCCTTAATTTATATGACAAGTGGGCGGAAGTAAATAAACAGTGTATTCGTGAATCTATATATATGGGTGTTATCACAGAGATGTCGAGATAATTAATAAATTCTGACGAAGTCTCAATTATATCAAAAAATTAGGTGTTTCCGTCCTCAGGGAGATCCGGCTTGAAGAAATTCCGGTTCGGTCAGCATAATGGTCATTTTTCCTAGACCATTATACCTCGGAGAAGCACCGTCTACTATATATCTGTCCTGCATTCGCTCAATTTAAAAGGGAATTAAATTTAATATATATAGATTATACGTACAATGGTTTATTTTAAATCATGTGAAGTGAAGCAGCCGTTTGGCCGATATTAAATACCGGACAGCCCCAGAAAGGAGGGGTGTCATAATGGATCCGAAGGGATCATATTAACTTTAAGAGAAAACACAAGTGCAAAAATAGTAAATCATTTTTCAAATGTTTGATAGCCATTGCACGAAAAAATTTTGTTAATAGTTTTCTTGTTAAAAATTAAAAATTATATCTTTCGACAGCATATAAACGGAAGTATCACTGCATGTTCAGATGATGATAATGTATACGCATTTGTAAGAATAACGAATAAGAAATTGTCCACTCGTTGAAAAAGCAAAAAGGTTAAACGTTTACTGTTAAAGAAATGTAAAAAGTTACAAAATTAGTTTACAGGTTAAACTTTTTCAAAATAAAGGTTAGAACAGAAGGAGAAAAATATAAGATTAGTGGAGAGTGAAAGGTTAGTTCTATTCATTCTGAGAGGTCTGATTCTGGCCACTAGTGCCGGCTTGGTCACCAGGCCCGTTCTGATCGACCATCACTACATCCTGATCCTGATTATCATTTGGGGTCGTGTCCGTGTTCTGAGTGGGCGGTCGACGAATGCGGGGGTGCCCCATCTGCTGTATATGATTTGGAATGGTCGTGCGTGCTCTCTCAGAGTGTCTGGGATGTTGAACGCGTCATACTTATGGCCATTGATCAGTAGAGCCGGTCTGTTACCATTGTTGCCTGCCTTAACAAAATTAAAATTAAATTATGGTTAATCAAAACTTAAAATCATATCAATCAATAACATAAGAATAAGTCTAAAGGAATTTTCCAAATGTGAAGGCATTCAAAGGATGCACATTTTAAAAAATAAAATTAATCAAAGAAGAAAGATTAAGAAGAATACTAAAACATAAACAAAATAAAATATCTACAAAATTGCAGGGTGTTGAGGTTTGTGAATGGATGCAGAAGTGCCTGAAGTGTTTAAATTTATATTTCTGTATTACCAGGATTTTGAAATCGGTTCTATTGAAGAGATTCAGTTCGCATCCTTTCCTGATTAGGAAATCAAGAAATTTCCTTTGATCGTCCATTTTTCTGGACAAATGTGATTTGACAATCACCGGCTTTAGTCCATGTTTTTCTTTGAGATCCTTATTGTGCTGTTTCAGATTCTTAGCGTTATTAAGAAGCCGATTTCTGTTTTGCTGGTCTTTGAAGGCAATTATATAGGAGTTGGACGATGGTTTGCCAATTTGATGGCAAGCAATTATGTCAGTGGCCCCTATACCGTTTGGCTGTTTTAGGACCTTGGAATTGAGCCAGTTGATGATCACCGTGGTAAGAGCTTCCCCTTTGAGACCGCTACCCGCACTGAAGTTTTCCAGTACCAAATTATTTCTCCATATACTTTTTGACAGTTAACTAATTAGAAAACTTCGCAAACTTGTCTCCATTTTAGACTCCCACAGTGTTTACAGAAATTTCACATTAATTTTCAGTCAAAACACTACAGTTTAAAAGCAAGTAATTTTCTCCCTTCTCGCTGTTGTAGCTGCACAGTTGAGTCTAGTTGAAACTGTTTTCCGCACTTCAAATTGTATTACTTCTCTTCTCGAATCTCCCTGTATTAAACTGTATCATTTTTCTATTTGAAAACGTCCAGGTAATTCTGCTCCTGTGTTTCTTTTATTAAATCGTCTACCTGCAGTTTGGTTCTAGGCGTAGGTCTGTTACAGCGGTTATAGGGGTTATTTGACCCGCTGAATCCGAATATGAAACTGAAATGATACTGAAAATAAAAAATGAAAATATGAAACTGAAAATTCGATATGACGCTTCCTTCGTTCAGTATGCGCTTACAACTGTCTTAGAGCTTTTTGGAGCGATCGCCATCCATGCTTCGAGAAATCAATCCAGCATTTCTGAACATTGAAGCAAGGTTTAGTGACCTAGCTTTCTGCACATCTTGGTACACTCACTGGCCTGTAATGCGCAAAGTTTCAACCGATTCTGCCACAGTAATTTGGAGTAATTGGCTCACATCTTCGAAATAGCACCAAATAACAGCGACTATATCGATAATGTAATCTAGCACTGCGAACGCAGGGATTAACGAAATCACGTCATTTTTACTGAAGTTAAGTCAGATACTCGGAGTATTAATTGGAGCAAAGTTGGGTTCATTTGATAAACCATAGCTCATTAGACGTTAGTTAACCTCCAAACGTATAGACCTACAACACCCAATTTTTTTGCACGTTGATTGTATCTCACAGAAAAGTATATATACATTGATCTAAGGATTATTTTGCATGATATCAAAGCACTATGTGTCAGAACAATTTCTGGAAAATTTGGGCACCGTACTTTGCGCATATCGATCAGGACGATGCGAAGTTTGTGTATGTGTCATGTCGAGCTTTGGCCCGACAACACCAACTTCTGATGGCTCCACAGGACGCTACGCTGCATGGAATTCTTTCAAACTTCAAACTATTTTACACTAAACCTAATACTAATATGTGCCAAAAGACTAGCTAGCTTTTCCAACATCGAACGTTTAGTGAAAGTGGTAGCCCCCATTAAGGTGGTGATTCCCTTTGGTCACAAAAGTTTGCACCATTATTACTCGTTCATTACTTGGAGTTAATAAGCCATTTTTATATCAAAATGTAGCTTGACATTTTCTCTTTTTAATGCATGCCACGAAACTAATGTTGCTTTTCTAAAATATTTTTAACAAATTTTAGAAGAAGTATAATTTTCCAGAATTTTTGCAGACTCAAGTAAATTTTTTCGCGAGACATCGGTTATATCATTCGATACCTCCATCAAATAGCTGGGGACGATTTTTTATTTATTGTGAAATCGCTCTTCGTTATAGAGAAATAAGCTGAAATGTGTGCGTAACCTGTATTTTGCCTACTTTTTCCAAATTTGTCAAGCGATTTTCTTAAGTAGCAGCCCTTCGACTTGCATGGTGAATGCTCCACAATCTTTGGAAAAAAATTGGTCGTGTTTTTGCAAAAACTACATTTTTCATGATAGCAGCCTACGGGATAGCTGTTGGAAGACGATCATCCATCGGATAATTTGCCCCTGTGAGACCTTCAGATCGACGCCCTTAGTTTGATTTTCCGCCCGAGTTAACGCACCGAGCATACCTAGCATGATTTGTTCATGCTAGTGTAAGAGTGTCACACTCTTACTATTATACACTCTTGGTACTGTACATCGAAAAAGCATTTTTAGCTAAAAAAACGGTACAGTTTAGGGGGGGGGTCGTCCCCCTCCCAAATTTCGGATTTGGGTGGGGGCCCCCGCGCCAAATTTGGACCTTCTACGCCCCCCCCCCCCCAACCCAAACAGGTGGTACACCTATGAGAGGGGCCCTCCCCCGGAATTTGGGGGGGGGGGTCGTTGATGTGGCTGGCGAAAAAAGTGGGGGTGGGGATTCGGAAAAAAGGAGGGAGGGGGGTTTGGCGAAAAAGGGGGAGGGGGGGTTGGAAAAAATCGATTTTGGAGGAAGGGGTAAGAAAAATTTTTCGAGGGGGGGGGTAGGAGATATATAAATCGGTTTTTCGGTCAAAAACATGAAAAATTTCTCAATTTTTAGAGCTGTTTTTAGCGTAATTAATCGAATTTCAGCAAGTTTTTGCTAATTTTTCGTCCTCATTCCAATTTTTCGATCGCTGAAAAGTCGATCTGGGTTGGGGGTGGGACAGTAGCGGCGCCAAGATTTTTGAAGGGGGGTCCCGACCCAAAACTCCGGCGACCCTTATTTGGGAAATCCAAAATTTTTGCAAATTTTACCTTCATGTTCCAAAAATTTTCTCAAATTTTAGCAAAAATTTTTCGATTTTTTGCAAAAATTTGCCGATTTATTAAAAAATTCCTTGAAAACATTCAAATTATGCATATATATAAACCCCTGAAAAAGTTTTAAGGGGGGCCCGACACCCTAAAGGGAGGGTGCCCAAATCGCAAAGGGGGGCGCCGCCACGGGTGGGACAGGGATAGCCAAAAATTTCTGGGAGGGGGGGGTCGGGGACCTGTCCGTACCCCCCATAGGTGTCGTACCTGTACCATCTGTTTGGGTTGGGGGGGAGTAGAAGGTCCGAATTTGGCTCGGGGGACCCCCTTCCAAAATCCAAAATTTGTGGGGGGACCTTCTAAACTGTACCCAAGTTTTTTAGCTAAAAATGCTCCTTTTTTGATGTACAGAATATATATTAAATGTACTCAGAAGCTTCTGTCAGTAGTTTTCGTATGCGAAAATAGAGCTTGAAAATTGACAAATTTGTGCTAAAATATGCCTAAATTAGCCCAGATTGTAGTTTATAATTGCGTATATATAGTACCTTTTAATAGCTATAAATAACCATCACTAGCTGGTTATAGCTGATTTATAGCCATTTTTTCGATTTTTTTTCAAAACTTTTCAGAAATTGCAAAAAAGTTTTCAATAGTTTTGCATTTTTTACTTGGTTTGGACCCAATTTTAGGGGGGGAGGGGGGTTAGACCTCGGCTTGGGGGGGGGAGTAGTTGAGGTCGGGTAGGGGGGAGGGTGGTCTGGCCTCTCCGTCATAGGTGTACCCTGAGAAATCGTTGGTGGAGGGGGTAGCCGAAATTAGGGTGGGTGGGGTCAGCCGGTTTGAGGTGGGGTGGGGTCCGGAAAAATCCAATTTGGGGGGAAGGGTAAAAAAATTTTTCGGTCGAAAATTTAGAAAAAATTCGCGGATTCGCTGAAAAACGTTATTCCCAACTAAAAATCAACAATATTTCTTCATTTTTGCTCATTTAGTCGAAAAACATGGATTTTTGGCAAAAAATTCGAATTTTTGCAAAAAAATTTGAGGCAAAATTTTCAAAATTTTGAGGATGGGGTCTGGAAAATTTGGCCGTTTGGGGTTGGGGTCTGCCTCCAAAATTTCGAGGGTGGGGTCGGCACTTTTCCATTTGGGGGGAGGGGTTCCCCCCCCCATCCCCCTCCCCCAGGTACACCTATGCTCTCCGTGGGGGGGGGTCTCACAGGGGGCAAACTGTACATAGCCTGGTACACCTATGGGTGGGGTCTGAAAAAATCGATTTGGGGGGAGGGGTAGGAAAAAATTTTTGGGTGGGGGGTTGGCGACCCCTCCACTTGGGGGGAGGGGTCCCCCCGTCCCCCCCCCCCCCCCAAGCACACTATGGGGGCCCTTTTAGACACCCCCAACCCCACCCCCCACGACCCCCCCCAACCTCCCCAAAAAATTCTATTTTTATGTCAAAAATCGCATTTTCAGCCATTGCTAATGCCAAAAAACATTCAACCATAAAGTAATTTTGACAATAGACAGGGGTTTTAAACTCAAAAACTTGATTGGCAACATGTTTCTATCTAAGTCTAAAATAAGGTCAATATTGAGCCAGAAAGTCCATAAAACCGTTAAAACCTTGTATTTCTCGCAATAATAAACACTTTAAGCCAAAAATTTGTACTTTTTTGAAAATTTTTTCAGAATTTATTTACCCTAAAAATATATACCCAATTTTTGGCCAATTTTTCCGGTTGGGGAGCCGGGCCCCCCTCCCCTGGCGCCGCCACTGATACAATATCAAAAACAAGATTTTGGAAATTTTGACCCACTCTCCCAAGTCCCAACTGGCCAAAAATTGGGTAATTTTGCAAAAGTGGTCAAATACATTGAACAAATTTTCGGCTTAAAGTGTTTATTATTGCGAGAAATACAGTACAGCTCAAAAAAAACTTTATTTTTTGCGAAGTTCGCCTTTTTTGCGAACTTCGCGAACTTGGTGAAATTTCGCCAAATTTCGCGAACTTCGCGAAGAATTTTTCGCGATGTTTCGCGAAGTTTTTTCAGTTAGCTAATTGAGGGGTTTTCTCCATAGTAAAAATAAAAAGTTGAGTGGGCAAGCAAAATTTCAATTTTGTTTTGATTCAAATCCAAACTTCACGAATTTCGCGACCTTCTCCAAATTTCGCGAACTTCGCGAAGGATTTTCGCGAAGTTGTCAGTTATAAAATAGTGAAAAGCCCGGCAACCAGTTTCAACCTCTTCCAGGAATTCGGGTGTTATCTGGAATGAAAGAAAGCAGCATGGAATGTACGTACGCAATCAGATACGCTCTAATTAAACCAACTGACATTTTGTTGTCCACTTTATAATCCACTACAGGGATGCGAATAGCTGCGAGTGCGCCTAAAACTCTGATAACACGCTCCTAAAGTTTGACCAGAAAATGTAGGGGAGCGAAATAGTTTTGTTCATAGTGAATTAGCGGTGCATGTTTGCTGCAGCAATGTATATATTTTCTGAACTGTTAAGGCACGAACTTTCTTTTGGTTGAAAAAGAAATTTGAAAAAATTAAAATTCATCAAAACAGATGTTTAGGTTTTGAAAGATCAGTAGGTGCAAGGAACTAGCCGTTTAGCGGAAAACTATCACATGTACCAAACATCAGCTAATTTCCTCAAGAAGTGCGATAGTTATATATATATTCAAGTTTTTCTATTTTCAAATATTTTTGTAGCTTTTTCAAATTTGACTAGCTATTACTAGCGACTCTTTCAATTGAGAAGTTTTTCAATTGAATTTTCAGGACCGCTTATGCGTCAGCTTTCATGTGACCTATATATGTGGTACGTATTTCAAAAATTGAAAAGCGATGTTTTCGAGAAATATAGTCAGAGGGGGGAAAACATGACGGAAAAGAAGGGGAAAACAAGGTCGCTTACTCCCCAACCATAGCAGCTGCAGCTGCCTAGTATAGCCCATTAGAAAGAGCAAGTCTAGAAGTATACCCTACAGTACCAGATTGGTTTCTAAGTTTGATTCTGTAAGTACAGTACTTGACCAAAGTTGACCTCCCAAAATTGGCCAAAATGCTAAGGATTTTCGAAAGTTTGCAAGTCTATATCTAACCAACTATCAAACTTTGGCTACTATAAATTGGCATGCGGGCATAATTTGACTTGCTCTATCATATGGCAATAGTGGTTTTCCCCTGCGTACACCCAGTAAAAAAATTTGACCATGTTTTTTCTCCCACATTGGGTCCACTAGAGCGGGGAAAAAACATGGTGACCAAATCTTAAAATTTTTGCGTATGCTTCAGGAAGGCGTAACTAATGCTTTTATAGGAAATAGAATGCTTTAAAAGTTCCCAGCAGGTTTCATGCCCAAACAGGTTAGGTACAGCAGATTTAGCATCTTGACCAAAAAATCGGGTTTTAAGCTTGTTGTGAGGTTAGAAGGGTGCCTAGGTAGTTTTGCACGCTAAAAACAGCTGAAACAATGCTTTTAAACCATTCTAAATGGTTAGTTGGTAGAAATCCGTGCCATGTTTTCAGGGTATTTTTTAGGGATTTTTTCGGGGGGGGGGGGGGGGGGGGGGGTGGAATTTTCGGGGGGGGGGGGGGGAAAGATTTTTCGCAAAAATGAGCCAAATATGATATTTTTGGCGTATTTTGCATTGTGGAATGCAAAAAGTTCTCAAAAATGCCAGGATTTAAGCTAAAAATAGCTATTTTTACGAAAAAATCTCCTGCGAAGCCGGAAAATTTTTGAAAATTGGCCTATTTTGGCAAAAATTTGGGCCTCCAAAAAATCCCGGGGGGGGGGGGGAAGCAAAAATCCCTGGACGGGGCGATTTCGGGGGGGGGAAGGCATTTTCGAGAGGGGGGGGGAAGGTCAATTTCGGGGGCCCCCCGCCCCCCCAGGAAAAAATACCCTGTTTTTCCCCGCACCATGTTTTTTCCCCGACTTGCGGGTAAAAAAACATGGACAAATCCTGTTACTGCCAAAGCTGAGTGAGGTATAAGAGAAGTTTGAATATACGATTGGATAGGTATTTGCCCATGGTACATAACGGTATACTCAAACCGATCCAAATCCAAGCGAAGAAAAAGTTGGAGGCTTGCTTCCCTATTCATGTTTTTCTCCCCCCCCTGACTATACCACTTTTTGGCCCAAAATTTCGGCAATGCGAATCTAGCAAAAGTAAGTATATAAAATAGCATAATCATGAAGTTTAATCTGAGCTGAATCCAACGATATAAAGTTTTCGTGACTACAACTTATGTTACCCCCGCAACGAATTTTCAAGCAAATTCCTTATTTCAGCTGATTTCTGACAAGTTGTGGCACGTATTTCGCATTGATTTGCCGCAACCAGTGTAAACTAGCCAAAACCAAGCTAAAAGGGGGACTTGTTTAAAAATTCGTCGCAGGGGAAATATAAATCGTAGCCACCAAAACTTTATATCGTTGGATTCAGCTCAGACTAAACCTTATTATTGTGCTATTTTTAGTCACTTTTGCTAGATTCGCATTGCCTAAATTTTGGGTCAAAACACGCATGGGCAACGCCTACACCACGCCTACACCGGTGTAGGCTGGACCCACGCACCCACGCAAGGCAAAAAGAAGGACCCACGCAGAGGCAAGGTGCGCGAAGCGCGCAGTCGAAAGACTAGCGCAGATAAAGGAGCACGGAGCGCGTCGTCGAAATATATACCCACGCAGACGCAGGACACGCGCTGTCAAAATACCCACGCAGACATAGGACACGCGCTGTCAAAATACCCACGCAGACGCAGAACGCGCGCTGTCAAAATACCCACGCAGACGCAGGACAGGCAAAATCGCACAAAAGTGTTCAGGGGTCATCTAGTTTATGAAACCGTCAGAAATGCCCACATTTCATGTCACAAAAATGTTGTTTATGGACCCAATTTTCTTGTTATCTGCATGATTTGCCCCCCTAGGAATATTTGTCATCATTCCGCCAGAGGGCCAAGCCATAATGGCGTTTTTCGGCAGCGGAAGGACTATATATTAAGGGGTACCATCACAGTTCAAATGAGTGAACAATTACACAGTTGTTATTTTTGCCCATTTTGTCAATGACCATTATATAGTTGGGATGCGTTGCTTAGGCTAGATTTGGCCGAAAAACCATTTTGGCAAAACTGCGATTATTTTGTTTTGGTGACCAGCCAAAGTTTGCCAAATTTCGGCACTTGGACGGACCAAAATTTTCGAAAATTTCAAAGTCCCAAAAAATTTGAGGGAAGTAGCGGGAGCAACAATAATACAGCCTCTAGTGTTATTTTGGATGCTCTTCAAGATATGGTATTAAAATCCTATATAGCTCATACCGGTAAGCGCACACTGGAGGTGGGTTTTTTCCCGCATATTAAAATGGGTTTTCCCCGCTTGACTATACAGATATAAGCTTTAAAACGATGTATAAATCTCTTTCCTACTCCCGAAATTGCGAAAGTCATAGGGTTTCAAAAAAAATCAGCACAAAAGCACTGCACAATAGGATACCACCACCTTAAGCATGTAAAGAATTCTGGCAAAAAATCTTTTTTTTGGATTTTTGACGGAATTTTTGACGAAACTTAGAACTTTTACAAAATATATATTTTGAAGACTGTCTTCAGAAATCTTTGAAATGTTTTGGTCGTAGCTTGTGCAAGTTTGATGTCAGAAATTCCATTCAGAACGAAAAGGTGACAAAAATTGGATATGATTTTTTGCTTTTAAATCAAAGCTTCTTTAACCTAAGTTTTGAGTTGACAAATAACCGTGCCGAATGCCCAACAAAGTTTCAAAATTAGATTTTGAATTCAATAAGTTATACATACACGGGGAAATCCCAATTTCATTTATCTGAACTCTTGGGCTAGTTTTTAACTAAGTCACTTGATTACAAAGAGGGACTCGTTACACGAACTAAGATACGTTATCAGAGTTTTAGGCGCACTCGGAGCTATTATCATCACTGTAGCGGATTATAAAGGTCTACAACAAAATGTCAGTTGGTTTAATTAGAGCGTATCTGGTTACGTACGTACATTCCATGCTGCTTTCTTTCATTCCAGATAACACCCGAATTCCTGGAAGAGGTTACCGAGCTTGTCACTATTTATAACTAACAACTTCGCGAAAATCCTTCGCGAAGTTCGCGAAATTTGGAGAAGGTCGCGAAATTCGTGAAGTTTGGATTTGAATTAAAACAAAATTGAAATTTTGCTTGCCCACTCAACTTTTTATTTTTACTATGGAGAAAACCCCTCAATTAGCTAACTGAAAAAACTTCGCGAAAAATCGCGAAAAATTCTTCGCGAAGTTCGCGAAATTTGGCGAAATTTCACCAAGTTCGTGAAGTTCGCAAAAAAGGCGAACTTCGCAAAAAATAAAGTTTTTTTTGAGCTGTACTGTACGCGCTTTTAACGGTTTCATGGACTTTCTGGCTCAATATTGACCTTATTTTAGGCTTAGAAACATGTTGCCAATCAAGTTTTCGAGTTTAAAACCCCTGACTAATGTCAAAATTACTTCATAGTTGAATGTCCGATTCATGTTGAGTCCTTCGTTGACAAAACTGATGTCCGTGGTCCGCACTCCGCTTACTACGAACTAAAAAGACTGCTCAGTGAGTAGTCCATGTATTACGCACTAGAAAGACGGCGCAGTGCGTAGTCCGTGTACGACGCACTAAAAAGACTGCGTCGTGCGTAGTCCGCGTACTACGCACTAAAAGGATGGCGCAGTGCGTAGTCCGCGTACTACTCACTAAAAGGATGGCGCAGTGCGTAGTCCGCGTACTACTCACTAAAAGGATGGCGCAGTGCGTAGTCCGCTTACTACGCACTAAAGACTACGTAGTGCGTAGTCCGCGATAACGCAATAAAGACTACGCAGTGCGTAGTCAAGACGTCAAGACGCGGTTTGCGCGCCCTGCGTTGTCTTCATTGCCGGCGCGCGACGGCGCGCAAGCGATCCTTGCGTAGTCCTTTGTATCGGCTTGCGTAGTGCGTGGGTCCAGCCTACACTGGTGTAGGCTGAGTGTAGGCTATGCCGACCTGTGGTTCTCAGATAACCCTTATAATAGAAAAGTTCCAGCCAAAATCCGAAAATGTGGGTTCCCCCCCCATGGCTATACGTTTGTATATATAGCGCGGCGGTTATTTATTAAGCGACAAATCGCAAAAAACCCATTGCGGGAAGAAACCCATGGACGGGAAAAAAACCAGCCGAAATTTTTGCTGGAAGCATGCCAGAACAGTTTTGACTATATATACCACTCGAAAGAGCGGGTAAGTTTCAGTACATCTGCATCACAAAATATCAATATTTTTGCAAAAACTCATGTTTGACAAAATTTTGTATGTTTTACACGTAAACGTAGGCAAATTTTGGAAATTTTTGAAATTTGCTTAATTTTTGCAGTTTAAGCATAGTAAACGGGGCAGTTTAAGCATAGCATACTGCTGCCAGGGCAACCATTGTGTGCCACAAAATGGTATGTTTTAACGGGTTTTAAAATTAAAGTCGTAACTCTTACGATTGTTGAGTAATTTCACCTCAAAGTTGAGATTTCGTGTGTTAAACATACGTACTTTACTTACTTACTTTACTTGTACTTACGTCACGTCACTTAAATCACGTCAGAGGCAACAGCTAACCAAAGGCCACCTATGTCTTCGTGGCGAAGATGACGGTGATCAAGTACAAGTAAGTAAGTAAACGTGTTTTTATTTCACTTAAAGCCAAACCCGACCTATTTTCGTGAAAAATAGGCAATTTTTGACGACAGACGGAATTGAAAAATTTGGCTTGAAAGGCACCATGTCAGATTTTGGCCACCTGGACCACACATAGAAGGTTTAACCTAGGTGAAATCTCTACCAAATTGAGCAGGAAGCTCTATTGAGCTAAGAAATGCATGAATTTTTTCTTTGCTGATAATGGTTAGAAAAAATTTCATTTTGAAATTTGGGTTTTTCCCGCACATCGGTTTTTTCCAGCCGAGTCTAGGTCACCCCCAGGTCGCACCATAGGCACTAGAGCCAAATTGCATACACCATCGTGAAGTTCGAGACATGTCCTCTGTGAAACTAATCCGTTTTGGGTTAGGTCTTTCCAGTAGTTCAGGTTGACCCCTCCCCAAAAGTTGACATTGTCCGACCCCCATGTTGGGACCAAAATTTTAAAAGTCCCAAACAATTTGCTGAGAGGCAGCGGGAGCTACAATAATACAGCCTCTAGGGTAGTTTTGGACGCTCTTTAAGAGGGTTTTTTTCCGAATTTGCGAGTGGGTTTTTTCCCGCTTGACTAAATATACGAACGTACTTAACCAAAGTTGACCTCCCGAAATCGGAAAAAATACTAAGGATTATTCGAAGTTTGCAAAGTATATGTATATATATGTTATATATATATATATATATATATATATATATATATATATATATATATATATATATATATATATATATATATATATATATATATACGTATACGTATATGTATGAATGAAAAATGAAGAATAGTTTTGACGACGCCAGAATAAAAATGACGAAAGAATGACGAAGCCAAAATGCGGAAGTAGCACTCAAATTTAATCAGTCTGCCGCCCCCAAATCACCGCTCTATATATAGTGTCTGTATGATTTATGTTAAACTTCGACGATATTTGAATAGTAGGATAGTCAATCGGGAAAAAGACGTCAAAATTTCGGGAAAAAAGCTACGACCGCAGTGGCCTAACGGGTGAAGCTATTGCAGTAGTATTTGGCACGTAGAATAACGACCGCAATAGAAGCCAGCACGCCGATTTTTAGCTTTCCGGCTCTCCTCTACAGTCAACGGCTGGGTTGACGTTTTTTGGAAAACTTTGTTCCTGAAATGGCTGGATAATGGTAATGTTTCAAAAATTCATAACTTTAGTGTCAATATCTCTATCTCAATAATTTCTATTGCAATCAAGAGAGCTGTCTGGCTTTTTATTTCTTACTATTTCTTGGAATCGACAAGCAACGCTTTAATTAAAACCATAATAGTGATAAAACTAACGTTATTACGCGTATCTGCAACCTTTAGAAAACAATTAGTAAAAAATTTCGTTTGTTTTCTAATTGTTTTCTTATAACAGAAAACAACTAGAAAATAATTAGAAAATAAAATTTCAATACTTTCTCATTGTTTTCCAGATTAGAAAACATTAAGAAAACATTAAGAAAACAATTAGAAAATATAATCTGTGCATTAGAAAACAATTAGAAAATTATTAGAAAAAATAATTGTTTTCTAATTGTTTTCTAGAAATGGGCTTCGTGTGTAACCCCCCCCCCACCACCAAACCGAAAATTTCAGCGATTCCCTTCCCAGTCCCAGAATTTCAGGTTTCTCCCCCCCTTCTCCCAAGGATTTAGGCCCAAAAGTGCGAAAAGTCGAAAATTTAGAAGAGTTTTGGCAATTTTTAGAGAGCCATTTCCCTCCGAACCGATTACCCACTCCCCCACCACAGCCATTTCTTTGCTCAGCCACACCTCCCCCCATAGGTGTGACTGGGCAAAACATCTTGCGGGGGCTTCCGACGGAGGGTGGGGGACCCTCCCTAAATTTTCGATTTTATGCCATTTTTGGCCACTTGGCCAAAAATCTGGGGGTGGGTGTAGCAAAAATCTGAATATCTGGGGGGGGGTCGCCAAAATTTGTCATTTTGATGGGGGGGTATATATATATGTATATACGTATATGTTTCAGATTTGTGATCAATTCACAAACCAGTATATATATATAATTCATATTCTGCTGTCTAGTCTGTCTATTGGAACGGGCATGTCAATGCATATCCTCTTGCAATCTGATGATGCTGTAACGTCAACTGTATACTGTCTGGCAAATGATTTTGGACTTCAGCGTGTTTCTACTTTGCATCGTTAATTGCAGCTGTCCTCTTCTTTAACTTTACAAAGCGAAATATTCCAGCATTGCTATAAATTAATTTTTGATCCTTCTTATATATACTACGTAATTTTTATTCTGTGAATCAGCTTATATTTACTGAATTTACGAATTTACTGAATATTTTGATTGTTTAAGAACCTTTTTAAATTTACGTTCATATATACGTATATACTTCGATCTTATTATCTCTCCCTTTCAGATTTATATATCTAACAATTTATGAGTAGCTGGCTTAGTCGTCAGTTGCATAAAGTATCGTCAACATCTCACACTTCCGTGCCACATCAACAAACTTGTGTGCAGCAGCCTGTGATCGATAGCAGTAATAATAACAGTAATGGCGGTGGTGGTGGGAGTAATCCGAGCACCCCACCGAAGAAAGGGAAAAATCTTCTGAAACACCGTCAGTCCAACACGACACCGACACCTCATATTAACGGATCGGCGGTTGCTGGAGGCAGCAGATCCACCTGCAGCGCGGAGGCCCCCCCTCATCTGTCATCCCATATCGCTGGGAACGGTGTGTTGATTTCAGAACCATCCGGTATAAATCGAAGCCCTAGTGATGAACCTCGTGCAACTTTATCTCAGCCCTCTTTGACAGGTGCTAATCTTTCCGAAAATGAACTTGGCAAGCGATTCGTCACTCGGCCTATGAGCGGTGCTACAGTTGTTGCTTCTAAGAAGCAATCGCCAGCCTCTACTACCGCCTGTTCTGGAGTCCAGACCTCAATGGCAAAAACGGCTGGTCGGACTGCAGGCTCCACATCTACTGCCGCGAAATCCCCTGTGTCTTCTATGCCAGCACAGGTGGAGCAGATTAGCAGTGGATCAGGATCGGTTAATGGTACAAACTATCCTTCAAAGTTTAGTTCCCCACAGCTTTCTGCAAATGACAGTCGTATAATATCATCGCCGGTAGGACACGGCACTGGATCCCGCCCTCCTTTAGAGGCGGTTTCCGAAACTGATGTCGTCGTGTCTCATCACATTTCTCGGTTTGATCGCAGTTCTGGCTCTATTTCTTCTCCCCAGCATTCTTCTTCATCGGGGATGAGTACTGGTACGGCCAGTCTCGGCCGTCGTCGACCGCTTAGTGGTGGGACGGCTGCTGTGGTTCAGCAGCGTTTGCAGACTTCACCCAGCGAACGGGCAACGCGGACTAAAAAGGCTTCTGGATCCACTTCCCGCAGTTCGGAGTGTTTAACAACGGGCGTAACCGCTGGAGCGGTTGCAAAGCGTTCTGCTTGCAGATCACCTAGTGCTGATCTAAATCATCGAACGTCAACAGGTGCAAATTTAGAATCGTCCTTTGACGGTTTGGAGCGATCTCCTTCTACATCTTCATTGAGTGGTGGCAAAGGCCGATCCGGACCTCCCAGCAATGTAAATCGACCCTCAGCAACTGGTACTAAAGGTCGTAGTGGTCAGTCTAATTCTAAAGATTCTATGTATGCTTCTGGTCCTTCGACGTTTGATTCCAATAAAAATCCCACACGAACTCCTACCCCATTGGGAACCAAAGGAACTAGTGAGTCATCCCAGTCTGCGACTTTGACGCCTGATGCTAACGGAAATGCTAATCCGATATCTACGACGTCTGCTGATCAAGGCTTGTCCACACCTATTACCGCAACAGCATCGGGGTCCACCCCGATGGGTAGACGATATCGGGTCTCCAGTGAATCGATCACAACTACCGGTGCCAGTTTTTTGACTGATGGATCGGCGACGCAGGTGCGTGGCTGTGTCAGTCCCATCACTCCAGATCAACGTCGCCAGAGTGATCTAACTTGCTGCACGAGCGCACAGCAGTCATTGTTGCTGCGTGGATCGGCCAGGAAGAAAAATCGTTCCGCTGGAAAGCAGCAGCATGTGGTTAGAATCAAGGATCCCCATCATCAGGAATCATCGCGTGCTGGCGTCGATAGCCTAGGCGAGGATCAGTCCTATTTGCCGGCTGAGGAAAAGGATCGAATTGCGTCTCTGTATAACGAATTCAAACAGAATGCCTACATGGCCCGTCTTCGTGCCATGGAAGAAAGAGCCAGAAAGAGTTCTGGTGAAAAGGACGCAAATACAGCTGGGATTGGATCTCCTGGAGGTGTTATTTTGTCTACCGTGTCGTCTGGGATGGGAATCTTGACTTCTACATCAGCAACAGCTTCAGCTGCTGGAAAGCACCATCATTTGCCTGAGCGTGCCAACAGTATACAAGTCTGCTGCTCTGAGAACTTAGCAGGTACTGTATACATATAACTCCAGGGCATTTTTTAAGGATTTTTTCGGGGGGTGGGGGGCTTGCCGGGCCCGGGGGGGGGGGTGAAGATTTTTTGCAAAAATGAGCTAAAAATTGGTAGTTTTGGCGTATTTTACACGTAGAGTTTAAAAAGTTCTCAAAAATGCCAGGTTTAAGCTAAATTTTTGAAAATTTGCCTTTTTTGGCAAAAATTTGGGCCCCCAAAAAATCCCGGGAGAGGTCAATTTCGGGCCCCGGTAAAAAATATATATAGTTTTTGTTTGTGGAGTTCTGGACCATTGTCGATTTATCTGTATAGACACCGCTGAAACGCCCAGAACTCCATTTTTAGTGACTTTTCGCTAGTTTTACCCACGGGGGCGTTGCATAAGAGTGATTTGTTGAATCGTGTAGCAGTTTTTCAAAGAAAGCGTTTGTTACAGTATACACCATTTTTGTTACGACATCGTAACTGTTTAAGTGCTTTATTCAAAAATCGTGAAGTATTTTATTTATCCTTACGGACTCAATCAGATATAAAGGGAAATTTTGAACTGAATCGTAATTTCTTAGCTATTTACTCTGGCATTGCTACAATTTAAATTGTACCTTAATTTAGACGTTTGACCACAATAGAACGCTCCTCAGAGTGCTTGAAACCAAGCCAATAATTTATGCTGGAAACTAAAGAATTATCTTTACTACTTTACGGAGGGAATTTGTCTCGGTTCGCAATAAAACGGGGGTAAATAAGCGATGCTGAACATGATGGGTTTACAGGATATGCTCCTACCAAAGTTTCTTTTTCCCGACGCCTGTCTTTTCCTCCGATTTTGACCTTTTCCCAGGAAATTAATCTCAAATTATATACTCTTCATTACCGTATTATGCCAAACAGTGGCCCACCCAATAAAACGCCCATGGGCGTTTTTTCGGGGGGTGGGCGCTTTTTTGGATTTCTCAATGCTCACTTTCGTGCCTTAGAAAACTAAAAGTTCGTTAATAAAGTTGCGTTTGATTAAGCTATTTCAAGGCTTAGAGTCATTCGTACGTTCTTTGGATAGACATGTAAGCAACTGACACTTCCCGAGCATCTTGTCGTCCTCAAAAATTTATCAATTTATCGAAAATTGGCTAAGCAGCAATTAGAAGAATGTTTCCAAAAAAATAGCCCATGGGCGTTTTTTCGGGGGGTGGGCGCTTTTTTGGATTACAAAAATCAAATTCGAAATTGCTGATTCCGAAAAAACGCCCGTGGGCCACTGTTTGGCATAATACGGTACTACAGTCCAGAGAAGTCATTAACATACGTAATACACGCAAATAATCCGTAGGGGTTTGCCATTCGTCAAACTATAAAAATTTCCTTATAATTCCAAACAAATGAGTTTTACACGTCCAAAAGACTAAAACAATGGCTCATTTTTCCCCAACGTATAGTCCAAAACCCGCTACTCTAGTAAATTGATTGCTTTTGTTACGGGTCCCTTGACGTCTGATCACCTCCGCCATGGAATGTGAGAGGTCAGTTGCGTTAATTTGAGAAACATGCTTGTCTTCAGCTTTCAAAACTTTGGTTTCACGCAGTCAGTAAAGTCCTAAAATATAAGCAAATTGCTAAAAGGCGAAAATTTTACAAATAAAAGCAGACAGAAAGACTTCTGAAAGAAAAGTAGTAAAAGTAAAAAAACAGCAATCCTATTTCAGCACGACGCCAAGATCAGAAAACATGAATCGAAATGGAAGCAAGGGTCTGGGGGTGGCAGCCCCCAGCAAAAGCTAGAGGTTTCTGAAAAATTCAAGCTTGAAAATGTATTTTTGCGAGCGATTCTGGCAAAGATCGTGGGTTATTCTCTTGTACAATTTGCTGTCTCAACTGGTTAGGTTGAGCACAAGTATAGTCAAGCGGGAAAAACCCACATTTCAGATTTTCGGCCCGAACATTTTACTGGTTTGAGATATTGAAAAACTGACTATACAAGCAGCTACTATACTAGACTATACTAGTCGTAAGCTTTCTTATGAGGTATAGAACGCCTAGGGTGCGCCGTTAGTGAGGAAAATTGTCCCAAACTGGCGGGAAAAACCCAATGCGGGAAAACGCCCATACGTATGCGGGGAAAAAACCTCACCCCTTAAATTTTTTGGAAAGTTGCCAGGAGCATTTCTAACCTTTCTAACCATTCTTGCCGAAAAAACTCGTAAAGAAAGTTTTCAAAGAAAATATCCAGCGAAAATGGTATATATGAGAAACTTGCATCAAAAATGCAATCGAAAGATGTAGCTTGAAGTCTCGTAGTCTACGTCTATGGCTGGCCCAACAGATTCTAGGTCTAGGTCTTTCCAGTAGTTCAGGGTGGCCAGGCAAAGTTTGCCAAATTTCGGCATTTGGACGGACCAAAATTTTCGAAAATTTCAAAGTCCCAAAAAATTTGCAGGGAAGCAGCGAGAACGACTATAATACAGCCTCTAGGGTTATTTTGGGCGCTCTTCAAGATAGGCTATTGAAATCCTATATAGCTCTTTCCGATAAGTCCACACTGGATGTGGTACTCTGTTTTTCCAGCATTGGCGAGAGGGTTTTTCCCTCTTGACTGTGAAATGCTTTTGATAGCGCATATTTTAACACAAGCACTGTGAATTGTGCTTAAGCCCACTGGCGGATCCAGGATTTGGTGACGGAGGGGCCCCCAGAAGTTGATGAAATTTTTTGATTTTGCAATAATATCGGTCTTCGGATCATACTGAAGAACTTAGAAAAATTTTTAAAATTCTTAACATTTTTAGGCAAAAATGGTAATTTTCTCCGAAAACTCGAATGCGTTTTCAGCTTTTTCTTCATAAATGCAATAAATATACGGTTAAGAAGTAGAAAATTCGCGCCTATGGCGCGAAATTTTGTGGTTTTTGCCCTTTCTCCTCTTTCTCTCCTTAATTTTTCCTACTTTCGAATCGCGACGCCCCCCCCTGGATCCGCCCCTTCTTAAGGCGTATATATATACTGTTTATATATTGTTGCTCCTGCTGCTAGGAATTGCTTGTTAACATTTATTTCACAGATGAGGTAGGTAAAAAAACTGAACAGCTTAGGGTCACTCCTAGTCACCTCAGAATTGGCACTTAAAATTTGATAATGTGCGTTATTCTTATGTTAGCAGATACTAGCTGATCATTACCTATTTCCTTCCGAAAGACGAAAAGTTCGCGCGAATAGGACGGAAGGAGGGAATTCCCTATTCGGCGACAAAGCTAGTTTCTATTATTTTAGTCGCCGAGTAGATTCCCTATTCTGCGCACAAAGCTGGTTTGTGTTGTGTTTTTTAGTCGCCGAGTAGATTTCCTATTCGGCGCACAAAGCTGGTTTTTGTCATTTTAGTAGCTAAGAATCGACATTTTTCCGCTTCAACAGAATCTCAATTGTAAACATGCACCGTGTATTTTACATCTAAGAATTTCCCTATTCTACCAAGTTGGTTGCCCGTCGAGGATATTTTCCCCTCTAGTTTTAGGTGTTTTTAAGCTAAAATATATAGTGAAAATTTAGGTAAACATCCGGCGATGCCGGCACAAGTTTTGAAAATTTAGGGTAAAATGGTATATAAAATTTGGCAATTTTTGGGGTTATGGGGACTCGTCGAATGGGGGGAGGTCGCCGAATGGGGGCGGCCCCCCACCTCCGCAGGCTAGGTATAAGCCAGCTTATAAAAAGTGAGTATACTGACTTTTTGCCTAACATTGTGGGACCCTCTGACCTTTTTATTGAGTTGATTTCTAAACTGCAGTTTTAAATATCGACAATCAGATTATTGGTTAAATTATAATATTTTAATTTTTCCTGGCGTATGGCCTGAATTATGTTGGCATTTATTTTTCAGGAACTGAGATAAATGGAGATGGCTCCGAATTGCATGACAATAAGGGTATGGTTAGCCCGGTGTCTCCTAAAACACTTGCAGGACACGAGGGTCTTGATACGACGGGTACAGCAAATGTCTCCTTGGTCGAGGGTCATAAGCCTCCAGAAAGTCCTGAGGAAATTGATGACAAGGTATATACTTACAAAACGTATATTACGAATGTCTGCACGCTAATGAATGAGCCAGGGTGTTAGTCATCGGTTGGTATTCAGCCTATTCAATTCGACTAGTGATAATAGAAATGTTTATTTAAGGGGGGGGGTCCAAATTTTGGTCATTTTTTCGACTTTCTCCGATCTCGCTGATTTTTACTTATTTTATAGTCCGAACGGTATATTTTAACGAGTTTTTAAAATTAAAGTTGTAAGTCATACGGTTGTTGCGTAATTTCACCTCAAAGTTGAGGTCTCATGTGTTAAACATAGGAAACTTAAAAAGTTTCACTTTTTTGGACTAGTGTCAAAAAATCTCGAAACTGGGCAATGACAACCAGCCGTGTCTGGTATCATTAGAAAGGCCTGGATGAGGACTGTGATTAGTTGGAATTAGAATTTTGATTTAGGTCTTTAAAGTTTTTTAATCAATTTTTGAATATTTAAAATTTGACCCGCTTTTAAAGTGGCTTCAAATTTTAAATGTTCAAAAATTAATTAAAAAACTTTTGAAACCTAAATCAAAATTCTAATTCCAACAAATCACAGTCCTCATCCAGGCCTTTCTAATGATACCAGACACGGCTGGTTGTCACTGCCCAGTTTCGAGATTTTTTGACACTAGTCCAAAAAAGTGAAACTTTTTAAGTTTCCTATGTTTAACACATGAGACCTCAACTTTGAGGTGAAATTACGCAGCAACCGTATGACTTACAACTTTAATTTTAAAAACTCGTTAAAATATACCGTTTGGACTATAAAATACGTAAAATTCAGCGAGATCGGAGAAAGTCGAAAAAATGACCAAAATTTGGACCCCCCCCCTTAATTAGGATCCACTTTTGGGCTATGTCTTAAATCATCTTGAGTGTCCGTGCTGTTGGTTTCTTTGTTACGTAGTGTTTAGAACATTTGCCTTGGCAGTTGGCATGGAAATTAGGTGAACCCTACTAATGTCTTACGTTATGCGTACTTGCAAAAGATCTCCTACCTAAAATGTGAAAATTGTATTCATTATGATTGGAAATTGTGAACGTATGATATTTGTATTTGGATGCGATATATAGGTGGACGAACCAGTAGATAAATCGGCAGATGGAAGATTTCTGAAATTTGCTGAAGAACTGGGCCGTGGGTCCTTTAAAACTGTTTATCGTGGTCTGGATACAGAGACTGGAGTAGCAGTTGCATGGTGTGAACTGCAGGTGCGTCTTTGCTAATCTAGGATGGCCTTAGTATATCCGTCGAATAAACACCGCACCCAAATTACACACGCAAAACGGGAGTCCGTTTTCGTACCAAAGCTTGCCCTGTAAAATTACTTCTTAAGTTTCCCAGTGTTGCCGAAGATTTTTACCGTATATATTTTGAACCGCTAAAGCCACCTTCGTAAAGTTGTGGCAGTCTTACATGTGCATATTTTAAGCATGTTTTTTAAATCAATATGACTTTACTTATGAGGAAAACTGTGAAAACTTATTTTTTAAGTTTTAGTGCATTACAGTGGTTTTTTAGCCTTTGTCAAATCTAGATAATGTAATGTAAATGTATGTACGTACGTTGAGTTGTAAACGTTATATAGTTATCCTGAGCGCTCTAATAATTGTGTTAATGTACGCACAGATTTTCAAAACACACGCCTCTAGCGGTTCTGGACGGCAGGAGGGTTTTCCTAGTTGTTGTGACTGGAGATTTTACTGTTTATCTCGTATGGAGTCCCTCTTCGCTCGACTTTTCCATTTCACTGCTTCCTTATCCTTCCTTGGGACTTCCCCGCCTACTCTAGAATATGCTGTCCAGAAATTTTAAGGATTCATAAACAAGTTGCTGATAGGGGGCGCTGTTACTGTATAAATTCTACCTAAATTCTATAAATTCTACGAAAATTGCTGGTTTGTTACAGAATTTTTAAATACTACGGTTGAAACCCATTTTTTTGGTAACTTTTGCATTAAATTTTCTTCCAGCTTAAGGGGGGGGTCACCAGGTACCAAATTTTATAGTCACCGATTTCGCTCATTTTTGGGTATAATATACCCCCATATGTGCCCAAAAACAAGACAAATTTTTAGAGTGCAGAGTCAAGTGTAGAGATATTGCAGTTCAAATCTCTACAATTTAGTGTTTACGTTAGTATGCCTCGCTGAGGGCTTCGAAGTCGCATACACGTGGGATGACAAGAGACTGCGGCATGACAAATACATCAATTTAAAGCCTCTACCTGTATGTGTTTATTACCGCATAAATTGCAGTGGCAAGCCAAGCAACGACCGAGATACGGCGTTTGGACGATTTGGTAAAGCTTATTCCGACTGTCATTTGCCTCAACCTTTAACTCGCTCTAACTTTCTCATACTGCTTTGTAGAGACTTGGTGCAAGAAGATAAAATGTTCAGGACATCGAGAGCTTCAATTTGACATGAAATATGGCTATATTTGAAAACGTTGAAAATTTGACATTTTTTGCCCATAGGTGTCCGCCATGCTATCGTAGTATGCCACCAGAGAAAAACACAAGCTATTGGCATGAAACTTTACATACGCGTAGGTTATATGTCGGCCTATTAGCATGCCAAATTTTATTGAGATACCTTAAGATTTGTCTGACTTACATCGATGCTGTATGAAGCAGCAAACATGAAATTTTCGAAAAATGACAATTTTTGAGGAAAAATAGAATTTCTGCTACCAAAACTGTGAGCTACTGAAAAGATCTGATAGGGATTGATTAAATGCAAAATAAAGCTCTAGCAATATACTGTGCTAATATCTAAACGCGAAGTTTCTACACCAAAGGGTTAGTTCAGGACAGGACAAAACGTCCACTGACCTGCAAATTTGTAGAGCAATTTTGAGCAAAAATCGACTTGAAAATTCGTATAAAATTAGCGGCCCTACGGAAAATAACCTCGTATAGATATTAGCACTTTACCTAGTCCAAACTAGGTTTACAGCGAGTGGTAGCCGATTTGCTTTTACACAGCGCTCAAACTTTTGGTAGCAGAAAAATTTTCCTAACTTTTTCATTTTCCTATGTTTAACACATGTTGGGGTCACCTTTGAAGGGCTATTGTGAATGATAGGAAAAGTTTTGCAACAAACGCACTTGTCTTGTTTTGCGGACCCATGAGGACTACAAAATATGTGAAAATGAGAAAAATCGGAGATGGTCGAAAAATCGCGAACCCCCCATTAAGCTGATATCTAGCGGCGTTAGGCTTGCGTCTGGACAGATTTCATTTACGTAACGCTAAAAATTTGGGTCATGATCAAAAACTAATTAACCCGAAGACGAACATAAAAATCTCCTTTCCCTGAAGGAGACAGATATGGAGAATGTAGGGTTTCATCTGGTTAGAGAACTTTGCGTAAACCTAAAGCTAGCCTGGCTTTTAGTAAAGGTGTTTATTAACGAAGAATATGGAAAACAACGCATGAATCGAAAATAATATATATGTTACAGGCAGATGAGTAACTTGGACACTTCTGAATGTGTCCAGACAGATAAATTGTGCATGTGCGCAGACATATGGATAAATTATTACAATTATCGCATTTTGCCCGGACGGATGAGTAAATTATCTATGTGTCCAGACACTAGCGTAGCCAGAAAAAATTTTCGAGGGGGGGAATGCCAAAATTTGGTGGGGGGCCTGGGGGGCTGCCCCCCAGAAGTTGAAAAAACTTTCAAATTTGTAACGTCTGAGGAATTTTTTCAAAGCATTCTTAGAATTAAAGAAGCGAAATGAGGCTCAATACGTTTTTATGCACGCAAATGATGCATAAACTGGGCGAACCACATCCAATAGGGTATTTAGCACTCATTTTTGGCGTTCCAAACCCATATTATGATGATAAATATCAGTCCATACGCGCCGACGGCGCGAAAATTTTTTTGAAAAATGGGCGTATTACACATGGCAGGAAAAAATTCCTGGGTGGCAACACAATTTCGGGGGGGAATTCCCCCCATTCCCCCCCCCCCCTGGCTACGCGCCTGTGTCCAGAGCAGGATTGGACACATGCCTAAATTTTTGAACTATGAACTAATTGTGCTGTCTCATTCGTTATTGTTAATTTTATGCAAATTTACTATGTTGTTTCGACTTATTCATTGCTATTGAATTGAATTTATTTGTTAGTAATTATAAGTATTTTAGGTACTTAATTATGAACTACATTCTGGTGTTGTTTTAACGTAATTTAAAATGTAAGCCAGAGGTGAAATTAAAACTAATCAAATTTGCGTACATAATTACAATTAATAAGAGATTAAAAAAGAAAATATCTGGTAATCTAGTACATATAATATAAATATCTAGTACACAATATCTATAGTCTAGCAAACTTAAACTGGACCTTATTATTCAAGTGTAGTATGACAATGTACGTATATATTTTCTGAAAGCTCAGAAATCAGAGATTTCAAAAATTCTAAAGAATTCTAAAATTTTAGAATTTTAAATTTCAGAAATTTTAGAAACTGTAGGAAAAGAAAAAATAAACGAAAAGTAGTCGAGTTTGGTATCAAATGAAAGGTCTCGTTCAGGAGAACGGAATATGTATAAATTATGCGGATTTGGGGCGGCACGTGGTTCCAGCGGGCCCATATCCCGAAAAATAAAAGTTGCTCCAATCGCTACAAACTTGGGCTCATTTGAAAGCTCTCGTCACGCTGAGTGAAAGTTATAATTGGGTCATCGCTCAAAAATGTAGCGCACTGGCTTGACTTGATTCAGCTCACAGCTTTCGCTAGCCTGGATTAAACCCTCGAAAAGTGTTAAAACCACCTATTTTTGATGTTTAAGGAGGAATAACTTTCGCAGACAGCATGTTTGAGCGATGACCCAATTATAACTTTCACTCAGCGTGATGAGAGCTTTCAAATGAGCCCAAGTTTGTAGCGATTGGAGCAACTTTTATTTTTCGGGATATGGGCCCGCTGGAACCACGTGCCGCCCCAAATCCGCATAACTGATACATATTCGCGTTCTCCTGAACGAGACCTTTCATTTGATACCAAACTCGACTACTTTTCGTTTATTTTTTCTTTTCCTACAGTTTCTAAAATTTCTGAAATTTGAAATTCTAAAATTTTAAAATTTTTTAAAATTTTTGAAATCTCTGATTTCTGAGCTTTCAGAAAATATATACATTGTCATGCTTCACTTGAATAATAAACTCTCCACAAAATTCACTCTTTTGGTCCAGTTTAAGCTTGCTAGACTATAGTTTTTAAGCTAACGTACATATACCTATCTACTTTTTTAATCTCTTATTAACTGTGTGTAATTATGTACGTAAATTTGAGTAGTTTTAATATCACCTTTAGCCTAAATTTTAAATTAGCATTAAAACAGCACCAAATATAGTTCGAAAATAAGTACATAAAATACTTATAATTACTAACAAATAAATAAATTCAATATCAATGAATAAGTCGGAACAACATATGCAGTAAATTTTGCGTAAAATTAACAAGAACGAATGAGTTTTAAAAATTATTAGAGCATAAGCTAATAAAACATAAATTCAAGCTTTAGAGATATGCATAAACTTTTATAAAAATAATGTAAAAAATAAAAAAGTTAAAACAGCTATAAACACAAATATACTGCACAATTAGTTCTTAATTTAAAAACAACGCATGTTTTCAACCAGTGTTTTTTGCTCGGACACTTTTGCGCTCTTCTGCGCACTGCCCCAAAATTTTTTGCGCAATTTGCTAAAAAAGTGCGCATACCAGGAAAAATGCTAAAATTTAGCATAAAATGTCTGTTTTGAATTTATTAGTAATTGCATGACCTTTCTACAATGTTCAGAGCTGCTGATTATAAGATGCCAGAACTTACATAATGGCTGAATAAATTTGCAAACTCTGCTAACTTTGCAACGATGGGCATGGGGCGCAGAACCAAAAGACTTTAAAGATAGCAACCATTTAAGTACGTATGATAATCTTCAAGTTTTATTGATATAAAAGTAAATTTGTTTCAAGTTTTATTGATTTAAAAGTACATTTTCATTTTGTAAATTTAGCAAAATGATGAAGGCTTTTGACAATTTTTAAGTTGTTTGCAAGCTAAGAAGCATCGCTGCTTTTTATACAAACAAAAATACACGCTAGTTTGAAATTTCATCGAAAATTATGCAGTTTTCAGAAAATGATTCCGACATCATCTGACTCAGTAATTTTCAGGACTCAGCCCAGAGCATCTCTATTTTAAATGCTTTTTGAACGGTCGGTGGGTAGAAAAACACGGACAATAACATACATAAACCTAGCAGTCACGTCACGTAACCTCCTGCTAAAGTTTGTAAACTTCTCCAAAAACTGCCGAGCTAAAATTAAAATTTAGCAATCAGTTATTTCATAACTTGAATATGCAAAGCTTGTTGCATATACAAGTTAGAAAATCACACGTACGTTAGGCCATGGGTGCTTGTATATTAATGCTAGCATGTTTACTGAAAGTTAGGTCGCAACTTAGCAATAAACCAGTAGTAGGCAAGTAAGGAGGGGGCCTGGGGGCGGAGCCCCCAGGATAAATTGGAGATTTTTTATGAAATTGAGAGCCAGGAGCAATTTTTCTGAGCACTTTGAGCAATTAATGTTTAGTAATTTTCTCTCCGTGTCGGTAGAAAAAGTACGCACGCGTGCGCACAAGCTCAAAATTTTTTGCTCATTTCAGAAAAAAGTGCGTCATTGCGCACTTTTTTGAGCAAAAAACACGGTGTCCAACCCTGCTCTGGACACATGGATGATTTACTCATCCGTCCGGACAGAATGCGATAATTGTAAAAATTTATCTATCTGTCTGCGCACATGCATAATCATGGGGCAGCTCGGAGAGATTAACACTTTCCTCGTCTTTCTCGTATTTTGCATGGTGGAACGCAAAAAGTTCTCAAAAATGCCAGGATTTAAGCTAAAATAGCTACATTTACGAAAACATCTTCGGCGAAGCCAGAAAATTTTTGAAAATTTATATACCTATTTTGGGCTAAAATTTGGGCCTCCAAAAACTCCCGGGAGGGGGAAGCCAAAATCCCTGGAGGGGCGATTTAGGGGGGGAGGTATTTTCTTTGGGGGGTCAATTTTTGCTACCCCCGGGATTTTTTGGATTGGGTTTTCGCCAAGAATAGGCACATTTTCAAACAACTTTCCGGGTTCACGTATGATTTTTAAAAAATAGCTATAGTTAGCATAAGTCCGGGCGT
Source organism: Trissonchulus latispiculum (assembly GCA_030248195.1). NCBI lineage: Eukaryota > Metazoa > Nematoda > Enoplea > Enoplida > Ironidae > Trissonchulus > Trissonchulus latispiculum. Next base: position 29,718 of record JASAND010020324.1, read on the forward strand.
TTTGAGAACGTTTTGGGTTTCTGCATGCAAAAACGCCAAAAATACCGCCCCCCGGGGGAATTTTTGGAAAACACGGTGAAATTAAAAATGGTGATTTTTGGTTAAAGGTTATTTCATCCACCTTTATGGTCCAGCTTTGTGGTCGAAAGTGCGGCGGCCTCACAATTTTCACTGGGAACTTTTATTTGCTTACAACTTACAAGCCCACAGAGCGGAAATGTTATCTTTATTCATTTTAGGAAAGCAAGCTCAACAAAGTGGAGCGTCAACGATTCCGTGAGGAGGCGGAAATGCTGAAAACGCTGCAGCATCCTAACATTGTTCGTTTCTATGATTACTGGGAAGTATCTAGAAAGAAGAAGTATATTGTACTGGTCACAGAATTGATGACCTCCGGAACGCTTAAAATGTATGTCTACAACATTGTTGTTTTGTTGTTGTTGTTTTGCACTATTCAACATATTTCTGATAGTTTGCGTTGCGCATAGCGGTCATTTGCTCAGTCTACGCTAAGTCCGTCTCTGGTCATTGTAGCTTGCTACCTCACCTCACTAATATTAAATGATGGTTGAATAGGTAACAATGCGCAAGAGGTCAGGAGTCAAAGTTATTAAAGCTTATCACTTAATGTGCTCGTATTTTTGGGCAGTGTTCTTTGAAACGACATTTTTATCAAAGTTAAATTCATAAGTATATAAAGCTGTAGCCTGAAATATTCCAACCAAATTTTATGTGACCATTGGCAATTGAAACGCCAAGAATTTATCAATTTTAGCTGTTGGAAAGATATATTTATTAAATTGTTTCGCTGGCTTTTAGGCGATTTTATGGGGGCCTATTATCGAAAAATGTGTTACGAATTTTTAGGATTTTAAACCTGCTAAAAGTCGCTTTAACAACTATATTTTAGGTGTTAGAAACTTTAGGGTAACATAACATATTTGAAATAGATTTTTTGGGTATGGCGGGGAGGATTGAACTGACTAGTAATGGGGGGGCACTTTTCGATTCTCACCCATTCGAGCCCCGACCCACTAGGCCCCACCCCACTCCCGCTTTTCTGGGCTTGATAGGCCAAAATTTTTGGGCCGGCGGAGGGAAAGTCAGGGTCGGGGGGAGATATTTTTTCGAAAAATGCTTAAAATTATGGTGCTAAGCTAAATATTGGATATTGCTTAGCTAAAATTTAAGCTGAAAATTGCTAAAACATGACAAAGAAGACCTAATAGTCCTTCAAAGCCGGAAACTTTTTGAAAATTCGTCTTCAAATTTTAGGTCTGGATAAAGGTCCATATCCTGGGGGCGACCCAAGTCGGCATATTGCATGCTCAGTATATATATACTCCTATCATTATAATATTATTATTACCAAGAGTACATAATAACTAAGAGTGTGACAAGCGTCCCACTCTTAGTTCTTAGGCTTCAGACATCATCTGCACTTTAACGGCCTACCCCCTCCACATCTGAGTACCTCCACAACTGAGTACCAGGTACACAACTGTTGTCGCACTCTTAGTTATTATGTACTCTTGCTATTACCAATAATACAATGGTTTCTGTATTTTAGGTATCTGAAACGTTTCAAGCGTATGAATGTGAAGGTGCTCAAGTCATGGTGTCGTCAGATTTTAAAAGGTCTTGCCTTTCTTCATTCTCGAAATCCTCCCGTTATCCATCGTGATTTGAAATGTGACAATATTTTCATTACTGGCACTACTGGATCTGTTAAAATCGGAGATTTGGGCCTGGCAACGCTTAAAAATAAATCTTTTGCCAAAAGCGTTATCGGTACTCCAGAATTTATGGTACGTTGCGAACAGGCAGTTGCTTATATGTACGTATGAGTTATTTTTAAACCTACTAAGGCTGGGCTTATTCTAGGGATTTTTTCTTGGGGGGGGGGCTCCTTGGGCCCCCCCAAAGTCCGAGGGGCAAGGAATGTTTTGGGGGGGCGAAAATTTTTCGAAAAATATGCTAAAAATACCGCAATTTTTCTGGCATGCAGTGTAGAAGTTGATTTTTATCGCAAAAATTAGCAGGTTTAGTGTTGGAAAGGGCAAAAATTGAGTAAAAATCTCCGGCGAAGCTGGAATGTTTTTGAAAATTTGGCCTTCTGAGCGAATTTTCCAGGGCAAAATTTGGTACCAAAAGGAGCACCCTTTGGTTTTGAGGGGGCACGAATTTGGGGGGGGAGGTCGTTTATGGGGGGGGCACCCCCCCCCCACTTGAATCAGCCCAGCTAAGGGTTTGTATGTAGATCTGTAGAAGTGCTAAAAACTGTTTTGATTAAGGTAGCGATACCGATTAAAGAGGTTGGTTTATTACCACCGGCTGGGTTTTTCTCGCCAATGGGTTTGCTTCTGTTAATTCTGGGAAGGGATAACGAAAAGAGGGATCTAAAGTGGTCTAAAATCGCAGAAATGTATTAAAATTAAATTTTTTCTGCATAATACTATGTATAACCAAACGTAGCTCAAAATGCTCAAAAGACTCGTTTTGAACGCCAAAATAGACGATTGTATGTAGACCAGAAAGTTTCGGCGAAGCCGTAACATTTCCCCACTTAAGTCTCTTTTCCCGCGTGGATGTCCCACACGAAGCTCCGCTAACGACAGGACTAGAGATGCTGTTTATCTTACTTCTAGGCTCCTGAAATGTATGAAGAGTGTTATGATGAAAGTGTGGATGTTTATGCCTTTGGAATGTGTATGCTAGAAATGATCACCGGGGAATATCCTTATTCTGAGTGTCAGTTTCCAGCTCAGATATACAAAAAAGTTACTGGGGTATGTTTAATTTTTATCTACATCTATGTTAGGGATTTTGTAATTTTTTGAAGTATGTATATTGCATGGCTATGGTCAACTAAATCATGTTAGGATTATTTCATGCCGTAGTCGTTATACGCAATTACAAAACCCAGTGGTCTGTTGGTTGCTATTAATTCAAATCTTTCAGGTTTAACATTTTATCGGAGTCAGTTTTCCTCTAACGAAGAAGGAAACCCATTCACGCCTGACTTAAATATGGCGCTTTAACTCTCGAAGTTGCACATGTCATCAAGATTCTCCTAACGCTGGCTCACTTTGGATAAAACCACTTTATGAACAACATCCAAGTGTTTTGGGGTTTCCGATCCTTCTCCCTCCTTTTGTCCGAATTTTTGAGGAGAAAACATAAAATTGAGCTCTTTTCAGTGTATAAAAATATGATAATTTTTCGAACCTGCAGAGCTCTTCTAATATCAATTTTTAAAATTTGTTGTGTCCGGGGTAACCTACAATGCATATTGCATACGATTGTGCAAAAGATAATTTTGTCCCCTCTCCTTCCCAGCGGTCAAAAACTGCCCCACCTGAAATGTTTTCGTGCTTATTCTATTGTAGTTGAAATTTCATAATAAATTTTGTTCTAGGGTGTGAAACCACAATGTTTTGAAAAGATACCTAAGGAATATCCCGAACTGATGGAAATTATTGATCGATGTACAAGACTTCGACGAGAAGAAAGGTTATGATTTTGCCATAACTTACGATTTCACATTCTACTTCATTTTTGCTCAGTTTGATTTTTCCTGCATTAGGTGCATATACGTATGTGAAAAAACTAATTTTTAATTTGAAATTGCTAAGCGGCAGTGACGGCTGCTTTTCACACTAATCTGCTGCCCTCCTCAAATTAACTTCTACAAGCTTATGGTAATACTAAATCAAAAATAATATGTAGGGACACTATTTCTAATCTGTTGGTCTACCACAAGCTACAGTGTTATACGTGTTCATACTGACACAAGAAATAAAAATGCTCCTCTGGAGCATGAGAAAGTAATATGGGTGATGGTGAGGTTGCAAAATCAAGAGAGGACTAGTCTTTAAAATGCTTAATATGGGGCTAGGTTAAAAAATAGAAGAGGACTAGGTTGTGAGCGAATTAATATGGGCACAGCTTCGCCGAACAACCCATATTCGCGGTTTGTAAATGTAAATTATTATGCATATCCACGATGCATTTGGTTTATAGTTCATAAATAACCTATAGCTACGGTATGTGCTCGAGCTTTATTCAAACTTTTATTTTACCAAACGTTTTCTTCGATATATGCTTCATACTAACCAGCGCATTTTACGCATACATTTATACGGAAAATTTATATTCAAGAATAATTTAGGACTCTCCCACGATCTTCTATTTCCTCCTGACTTGGACCAATAGCTTTAGCATCATATCCTTAGACCTCTCCTAGTAGTAGAGCCTGCGGTAGTTCAACACAACAAAATGATGATAATTTACGTATATTCCTAGCAGCTAGTCTAACAGAACATGCAAACAGCTATATTCGATGAGTATTCAACTGCTTAAATTTTTTATTGACTGACATTGATAGCTGTAAGCTAAGACGAAACGTGAAATCGCGCGAATATGGGTTGTTCGGCGAAGCTGTGCCCATATTAATTCGCTCACAACCTAGTCCTCTTCTATTTTTTAACCTAGCCCCATATTAAGCATTTTAAAGACTAGTCCTCTCTTGATTTTGCAACCTCAGCATCACCCATATTACTTTTTCATGCTCCAGAGGAGCATTTTTATTTCTTGTCCTTCTGTCATTTTAAAGGATCCCTTTCCATCAATGCGGTAATGGATACAATGAGCTTGAACAGTGCCATGCTAAACGAGCGTAGTCGATTTAGAATATATGCCCCCAACAAAACGCCGAAAAACTCTGTTTTAAGGGGTTTGACCACTGGTCAATAGGCCCCATAGACCGTAGTGATCACTGGTCACTCCCTCGATTTCGGCAATATGCCCATTGAAAAGAGCGTAGTGGATTTACTATATATGCCCCCAACCAAAACGCCGCAAAACGCTGTTTTAAGGGGTTTGACCACTGGTCAATAGGCCCCATAGACCGTAGTGACCACAGGTCGCTTCCCTCAATTTCGGCAATATGCCCATTGAAACGAGCGTAGTCGATTTACTATATATGCCCCCGATCAAAACGCCGAAAAACGCAGTTTTAGGCCGTTTGACCAGTGGTCAATAGGACTCCTAGGCCGTAGTGACCAGTGGTCACTTACGTCGGTTTCGGCAATATGCCCATTGAAACGAGCGTAGTCGATTTACTATATATGCCCCCTACCAAAACGCCGAAAAACGCGGTTTATGCCGTTTGACCAGTGGTTAATAGGCCCCGTAGGCTGTAGTGACCAGTGGTCACTTCCGTTGGTTTCGGCGATATGCCCATTGAAACGAGCGTAGTCGATTTACTATATATGCCCCCGACCAAAACGCCGAAAAACGCAGTTTTAGGTCGTTTGACCAGTGGTCAATAGGCCCCGTAGGCTATAGTGACCAGTGGTCACATCCGTTGGTTTCGGCGATATGCCCATTGAAACGAGCGTAGTCGATTTACTATATATGCCCCCGACCAAAACGCCGAAAAACGCTGTTTAGAGGGAGTTTTCCCAATTTTGACTTTGAGGAACCACGGGAGCCATGCTGACCAGTGGTCACTTCGGGCGGTATCGGCAGTATGCTCATCGTTTTCAGCGACCCCGATTTACTATATATGGGGACCACCCCGAGGCCGAAAAACGCCGTTTTTGGCGACTTTTTGACTATTTCCAGTGAAAGTGGGACTTAGAAACTTTTCGCCCAAACAGGCCAAAACAAGTACCTAGTGCCCAAAAAGGGCAAGATTCCTCTACCGAGAATTGTATGCACAAAGCTTTCGTTTTATATGCTTAATATTCCGGGGTGAACTCATGTTAAACTGGCACTATGCCATTTATCAGTACTATTTCCATCGAAAGTGAATATAACCAACAAATAAAATTGTTACTAATTTCACGCTCTTTATCAACTTTCGAGAATAACTCAGAACGCTAGTGGGTCGTCCTTGTTGACGGGCAGAGAAGGGCTCGCGAGAAGTTGACACTCATGTCGACACTTTTTGATCAAGCTGCTACCAAGAAATACTACAAAAAGCTTCTGGACTACCTACTGAACTGGATAGATCATTTTGACGTTTTTCTGCCCTACTCCTAATGAAGCATTTGTCAAATCAGTTCACACGAACTTTAGAATGATACCCACATTTTGACACACTAGATTTTGGGTTTGTCCATTTGCAACATCACCGTATTGGCTGCTGTTTCTTGCCACTTCTTGCCAGAGGAAGTCTCCCAGGTGTCCATAAGCGCTGTTCCCCACCTCCCCCCTTCCAGAAGCAAAAGTTTCCGAATCCTCTGAAATATGTGAACTTCCTGCTACAGGCTACAGTAACGTAAAGTTTCCCCATCTGAGACTGTTGTAAAATGGCAAACATTTATATTGAGCTTTCGTCACAAATCAAAGCTAATTTGCATATTCAGAATGCAAAAACTGGTACATAGCTAGCTAGCCACACGTTAAAGATAGAGGACTTTCTAAACCCAATACAGAAATACACGCAATAGATGCTATTTACCGATATTAGGTATTCCGGCTCTAGCCGGAATAAAAATGCAAAGTTTGGGCCTATCTCCTGAAAGCTAGGGAGCAAAATTAAAAAATCCCCCTCATTACTTTATGCACCCCTACTGGTAATTTTCAACAAAAGATACTAGACCTCTCCAGCTTCTACCCAGTTCTAGAAAAGTGTGACCAAAATTTGCGAAAAATAGCGAAAGTCCGACTTTGGGACCTTGGCACAGAGCCAAAATTGGCCAGGTGCCAAAATGACCAAAAAAAGGTAGCATGGGGGGATCCTGTCTACCAACATATAATAGTAGTATGGTGCCAAAATGCCCACATCGTTCCAACACTTAGCCGTAAAATGCATTTCCAATAAGCGTTATTCACCGAAAAAAAAACAAACGCACGGTAACTATCGCCAAGAGTACATAATACATAGTATAGTGGTGCTTGTAGTACTACTCGAGTTGTTTACGATGGTAACCTTTTTACCACCGCCGGACCTCTAATTAGCTGGCACCAGGCCAACACGGTCTCCAGAGGGCCGCGCAGACGCCTTTATACCCATATTATGTAGGGGCGCTATCGCGCCCCTACATAATAGAGGCATGCTCACAGGTGCCTGAATGCCAGAATGCGGAGAGCTCATAGGAGCCAGCATGTGAAGAGTGACAATAATCAATAGGTTATTGCGATCAGTCTTTTGCATTGAATAAATTTCGACATTTGTCGTACTAATTATGTATAATTTTCGGAGGCATTTGAATGAGAAAAGGTACCTTTTCTACTGCACGGAGATGTGTTTGCAGGACATCTTTGGGCCGTCGCATAAAAAATTGTTGCCAGCATCAGTTTGATTGTTGTTTTAGGTATTCCGTGAAAGATTTACTGGTCCATGACTTTTTCATGCCTGAAGAATTGATAGGTCTGAGAGTAGAATTGAGTAACAAGGAAACCGAAGTTGCCAGCACTACTGATAAAGTACATAGCCTTTCAATTAAAATAAGAAAATTTGAATATTAATAACTGAAACGTAGTGATTATGGCTTTCATTTTTAGCAGAATAAGCTTTGGACTTAATACAGCGTCCATATTATTTGCATATTCGTTTCTTAAAAAGACTAGACAGAGGTGCCATGGTTGAATCAGTTGAATTGGAACTTTCTGGCATATGTAAGGGGAGTATATTCACTCTGACCCTACGCCCGGGCCTGGCATTTTGTATTATTGTATTAAAGGGGAACCCGGCAGGCATGTGGACTGTAGCCATCCAGCGAACTACCGTCATACTACTGACTACCAACGGCTACCGCCAACCTTTTAGTCGCGTTAGCTTAGCGTATGATTAATCGCTGTGATTCAAGACCAAAGAGGAAACTAACAAGCCGAATATTAAGAGTACGCAATGATAAGAGTGTGACAGCAGGCATGCCCTGTGTTATGAGCTCCCAAACCATGCTAAGCCCCCTTCACCCCAATCTGACTCCGGTTTCCCTCTCCACAAATTATGTACTAGTCAAGCACCGCCATCGCAAATCAGACCCTAGTAGTATTTCTTTACCAACTAATTGTCGAATCTGTTAGCTCTTTCGCAAACATTTAGATGGCTCGTTATGTTTTTATTTTCAGGTGCAACTCCTACTGCGTGTTCTGGATGCTAAAAAACGTAAAGAATATAAACACCTGCAAGAGAACGAAGCCATAAAGTTTCTGTTTGATGTCAGCAATGATAAAGCTGATGAGCTTGTTCGAGATATGGTAATATTTCCATATTTCAGACTACCATGTTCCCGGCTACATTTATCTTGTATATTTATCACAGTTTTGTTTTTCTGATGATCTATTTTGCCAGTGAAACATTCTACTTCAGTTTGAGATTCAGGCTCCGAGCTTTATATAAGGATTTTAACAGGGTGTTACAATATAGTTTCACATATCTGCAAGCCAAAGGCATGTCCTAAAATTGTAAATTTTGGTGGTTTCCCCGTTAAATTACACTGCCATTACTTTTCGGGAGAGGGTAGAATAAAATATTACTTAATGACAAACCCTTAATTCAATAGATTTTCTGTATGCGCAGTGCAGAAGTGTTACACGTATCTGTTTATGCTTTTTATTTTTCCCTTGTTTTTTTTATTTTTTATATTTTTGCAGGTTCAACAAATGATTATTCCAGAATGGGACGCTCCAACTGTAGCCAAGCTGTTGGTTGATAGGCTGACTCAGTTGCGTAAAGATCGCGACGTTTATCAATGGGAAATGAAACGAAAGCAGGAAGAAGAACTGAAGCAGAAAGAGGAACAGGAATTGAAAGAATTGAAGGTTGGAATTTAGGAATATTGGAAGGGAATTTCAGGTCTGTAGAGCTTGAAGGGTGAGCAGTATGATGCATGCATGATGATTTTCCTCGATAATTGTTTGCTGAGTGAGTACAAAACTTTGGCTTTAAGGTACTTACCGTATTATGCCAAACAGTGGCCCACCCAATAAAACGCCCATGGGCGTTTTTTCGGGGGGTGGGCGCTTTTTTGGATTTCTCAATGCTCACTTTCGTGCCTTAGAAAACTAAAAGTTCGTTAATAAAATTGCGTTTGATTCAGCTATTTCAAGGCTTAGAGTCAATCGTACGTTCTCTGGATAGACATGTAAGCAACTGACACTTCCCGAGCATCTTGTCATCCTCAAAAATTTATCTAATTTATCGAAAATTGGCTAAGCAGCAATTATACGAATATTTTCAAAAAATAGCCCATGGGCGTTTTTTCGGGGGGTGGGCGCTTTTTTGGATTACAAAAATCAAATTCGAAATTGCTGATTCCGAAAAAACGCCCGTGGGCCACTGTTTGGCATAATACGGTACTCGATCATAAGACCCCTCAAACTTTATTCGTTTGGCCTCCCAAGAAATTTGTCTGTCCTTAAGCACTTCGTGACTTACTTTAGATGCATTGTGCAATACTACTTGAGGAATCTATACGCTTAGGTGAAGTTCGGTGGTCCCGCCGCACGTTTTGTTTCTCTTTCCACTTTTTGAAGCTGCCTCCTCTTTCTGCAATCACTCACCCACTGTTGTCGGAAACATCCAAAAACGGTTTATTCATTGCACTGTGTTGTGGGATTCTGTGCATTTTCACCTTCAGGAATGTTAATTCTTCGCTTAGAAACTTAGGAAATGTTTATATCGTCGGTTATCTTTCCGTAGCATCACACCTTTCCGAAGCCCCCCCTCTCAAGCGACCCTCAAGATGTGAGTAGGTGGTGCTACGTTTCCATTTCTGAGAGCTGTTGTTTTTGTAGGAGCAGCGTAACCGTGAAAAGGAGCAGGAGAAGGAAAAAGAGGAACGCGCCAAACAACAACAGCAGCAACAGACTGTAGTTTCGCTTAATCAGCCGACTGGTATGCGTCTTCAATAGCAGCGGACTTAGATGACTTCTTAGTTCCAAATTCAAGTATTTAAAATGTTCTAATTACCAGAACCATATGCCGCATTACTAGTTGTTGTTCTCAATCATGAAAGAAATTTCTTGGTAGTTTAGTCAGCTAATCTTTTAATTTTTCAGATGATAAAACTACTACAACTGCAAGAGATCTCACTGCAGTGGTAATATATAAAGTTGTATTTGAGAATTTGGTTGTGTTCTTGGACAGCATGGAATGCACTTGCATTAATATTGTTTACAGGGTATCTTCAGAAACTTCGTTTTACTGGAAAAGCTATTCACTCGCTAGTTTTCATAACCTTTTATCTCTAAATCCTGTTTATTGAAACGAAATGTTTATTTTGTAAAACAGTAAGCTGTATGTAATTGCGGGAGGACTCAGGGGCGCACATAAGGTGGGGTGGGGGGGGGGCGGCCGCCCCCTTGAAACCAGACGTAAAGGAAAAATTTTATTGTCCGCGCGCAGCGCGGACATAAATTTTAAAAAATTTTCGCACCTTCGGCACAATATTGACTTCATTTTTATTAATTTACTTTTATTTCTCTGTTTTAAACTTTTCAATAGCAACGTTTTTCATTATTTCCAAAATTTTCGCGCCCTGAGCTCGAAATTCACTCGATTTTGCATACGTTTTCCTTTTCAATCCTTGTGTATGAATTTTAAAAATTTTTTCAACTTCTGGGTGCTTGGACCCCGAGACCCCCATTTTTCTGAGGTCCGCCCCCCGCGAGAAAATCTTCTATGTGCGCCGCTGGGACTGATGTTCAGACTTTGATTTAACAGTGGACTCACGTAGTAAACGTCATTTACTTTGGTACACGAACTTCTGCATACCTTGATGCACCTCGTCTGTGCATCCGTAACTGAGTTGCAGAGCGATAGCCTAGTCTGCGAAATGGCGTGGGTTCTATTCCCACCAGAGGTCTGAATTTTTCGGATCTTTGGTTGTACATGGCTTCTTTCTTTCATATTAAGTTAGCCACCCCTCTCTTCTATGGATGCAGTCATCATTCCAGGTGACACTCCTGGATTAACGTCTGTGTGACCGTGTGAGCAGCGGAAACCGAACCCATGTCCCTGAAGCATGAATGGTGATATTCTCGATGGGTCACAGTTACCTTTACTTGTTTCCTAAATGTTACCATATTTTTATCTTTGTTTTTCTTCAACAGACCGACTCAATATCTGATGGTGGAAAATTGTCTGCTGATAATACTTCTGTGACTGATCCTACGTAAGACTGAATCTTATATTTAGTTATTTAGGATTAAAATAAAATTCAAATGGTTAAATTACTACTTAATAATTTATATAATATCAACTTGTCAATTTTTTGTGCCAGTGTGTCAGTTTTCGATTAGTGTGGTGCAGGTCAGAATATAACGGAGATCAGGAACGAGCAGTGATAATTTTTGTGCAATAAAGTCTTTTAATATTTCAGCAGTGGCAGTTCTCAGGAGGCATTGCAAACGTCTGCCGGAGGGGAACAATCTGACAGCGCTGCCGTGGAAAAGGGCGGAGGAGCTGCGGGAAAGGTGCCAGCGGCCAAGAAAAAGTCCCGTCGTCGCCCGGAACTGAAACTGATTGTCCTGAATGTAAAACCGGAACCAGAAGCTCATGTATGTTATTTGAGATGTTTAAGCTTTTACATCCGGCAACATTTTATTGGGTTTGATACCATTCTGCTCGTCTTACTAGAGAATGTTTTGGTATGTAATTTTAGCACAGTTTTCTACATATTTCTTTATCGTTTATTCGTGCGGTAGTGAATTAGCAGTGTCTTTGAGCTTTGTTTGTGCTCGTTTTGTTTCGTTTCATTTCAGTAGTTGCTCTTTGCACATATAACGGCTTCTCTGAATTTGTGTACTTATGTGTACTTACTTGAACAGGGCCGGGTTCACACTGTTATGAGCGGTATATTTCGGATGTGTTGATAACTGATAATTGAACTGATAAGGGACTAGACAGGGACTAGACAGGGAATCAGTGTAATTTAGTAGTAATAATAATACCAAGAGTACATAATAGATAAGAGTAAGAAACTCTTACGCTAGCATGTACAAATTATGTAAGGTATGCTCGGTTCATTAACTCGGGACCCCCCCCCCCCCCGTAACTTCGGGGGGGGGGTCCCACTTTGCACTAAATACACGCTTTCATATAAGCGTGTGTCTGCTCGCTAATTGGCCCGTTAGCCTTAAGGCTTATTGTAGGCAATTTATTAGTTATTTTAATTAATTAATTATAACTTTAATCAGGTTAATGCAATTAAAAAACTAATTCGACAACTTTGTAGCATTTTTTCTGCTCTTTCCAATGATATAAAAATTGTTGCACGTTACATTCCTTCGAATTTTTGTATTATGCAACAGTTTTTATATCATTGGAAAGAGCAGAAAAAATGCTACAAAGTTGTCAAATTAGTTTTTAATTGCATTAACCTGATTAAAGTTATAATTAATTAATTAAAATAACTAATAAATTGCCTACAATAAGTCTTAAGGCTAACGGGCCAATCAGCGAGCAGACACACGCTTATATGAAAGAGTGTATTTAGTGCAAAATGGGACCCCCCCCCCCGGAAGTTACCGGGGGGGGGGGGGGTCCCGAGTTAATGCCCCGAGCATACCAGCCTAATTTTTACGCAAAAATTTATGGGGGGGCGCTTTATGGGGAGGGGCTCGAAGTTGCCCACATGGCTCACCAAAAATGGGATTGGGCCTATTTTTGAAAAAAAATTGCGAATTTTTAAGTTTTTTGTGCAAAAGTTGCCAAAATCGCTAAAAAATGACTGAATTTAGGTGTTCTTATGTTAAAATAGTGAAAATTTCATAAAAATCCGGCGAAGCTGGAAAATTTTTCCAAAATTTAGGGTAAAAATGGTAAACATTGGCAATTTTTTGGGTTAAGGGGGGGTTATGGGGGGGAGGTCGAAATTTATGGGGGGCTTTTTATGGGGGGGGAACCTCGAATGGGGGGGAGGTCGCCGAATGGGGGGCGCCCCCCCCCCACCCCCCCCCCCAGTAAAAATAACCCAGCATACCTTACATAATTTGTACATGCTAGCGTAAGAGTTTCTTACTCTTATCTATTATGTACTCTTGATAATACCCATACTGAAGAGGGGCAAACCAATGCTGACTTTTTCCTAAGCTAAAAGATCTGGGAGAGGGAATGCTAGAGGATGGGGTCTCTGATTTTGGAGGGGCGACGGTTTTTCGAAAGTTGCATCCGAAAACAGCTATATTTTGCTGCCGAGTTGAAAATTTAACAATTTTTAACTGGAGTTTAAGACAGGGTATTTTTTCAAAATTTCGATTGCGTTTTAGTGTGTTTTTTAAGGTGCTGGTATCCTTTTGTGCAGTGCTTTTTTGGTACTTGTACTTGTACTTGGGCCTTCGTCATCGCAGGATCTGCAACATGAAGGGCTCCGCTTCCACTCCAGCATTTTCTATGACCCTTCTCCATTGATCCCTGTTGCTTGCCAAGTCCTGGATCACGTCTTCCCAGGGGTACCTAGCATGCCTGTAAGGGGTAAGGACACCAGCCAGATCCTGCTCCACCATCTTTCGCCATGACATTGCCGGCCGGCCAGGTGGTTTCCTCCAACCCGTTGGGACCGGGGAAAACAGGGTTTTCCGAGTCAGTCTAGATGGGGCCATTCGGGATGTATGACCTAGCCTTTTTTGGTGATTTTTTTGGAACACTGTAACTTTTGCAATGTTGGGAGTTGGAAAGAGCTTTATACATCGTTTTAAAGCTTATTATCTCAACATTCACATGGGCTGACGAAACTGGCAAAATTAGTAAAAAAATAGCTGAAATTTTTTGACATGCTGACTTCTAACAGGATGAATATAGACCAAACATTTTGAACATCGATTTCTCAAAACTGAAGAATCGCCCAAACGTTCTTTTTGTGCCGCTATATGAAGGACATATGGGCCGAGGGACGTTTTCCTGGATTTGGCTCAGCAAGTCTTAACGGTCGAGAAAACCGACCATATGCTCGGTAACACGAAATTTCGCAACTTTGCATTGAGTTTTCTTGCTACTGGATAGGTTTTAGCCCAAACCAAGAAAAACGTCCCTCCGCAGAAGAACGAATTTAAATTCTGCCAAAAATCTCAGGAATCCGTCGAGTATCGATGTTCGAAACAAAAAAATCGCAGTTTTGCCAAAATGGTTTTTCGGCCAAATCTCTAGGTTAAAGCAATAAATTCCGGCTAATAGGCTTTCATAAAATGGGCATTTGGACGCTGCATCGATTGAGTATAAATAAGCTAAGTTTGTCCTTAACATGTGGCAGTAATTTTGAAAAAAATGACTTCCTCGAAAATGGCCATTTTTTGACCCTAAAAACAGTATTTTGCTTATACTGACTTAACCACTGGAGATTGCTCAAAGGTTGTAAAACCTGAAATGTTCATTTTTGTATCCTCTTTCCAGCCATAACAACCAACTCCGTGTATTTTCTACTTACTGGGAGCCTAAGGCCAAACCGTATGAGTCAAAAATACCCGAAAGGAAACCAGCACCTTAAGAAAATTTTTCTTTTCTAATTAATTAATTCTAATTAATTAAAAACTTTTCGCAATATTAATTCTTTTTTAACTGTTTTTACAGCATTTATAACTGTATCTAGCAGTTTTCGCTTCTTGCAAAAGAAAAAGAAAGCTTGCTTAATTTTTATATACAATATTTCAATGCACTGAACATTAAATGCCTGGGCCGATGACATTTTTTTGCGCTGTTAGCAGGGGTCTGGGGGGGCGAAGCCCCCACAGGCGTTGAGGCTTTTTAAAAATCGCAATATTTTGGTCTTTGCTTTGCTTGCTTTGCTATGCTATGCTCAACTATGTTAAGACGACAAAAACAGAAGTAAAATATATATAGACGATATCTTTTCTTTCGGAAAAAATTTAAAATTGTGTTAAAAATGACTGAAAATTGGCTTCTTCAGGTCAAAATTTGAGTGTGCTTTTTAGTGTTTTTAATTTTCTGTGTTTTTTAAAAAAAGTGTGCGAAAACACAATAAAAAACAATGTAACAATAAAAAGCAAAACAAATACAAAAATGTAGTGGTTTAAGATTAAAATTGCTGGCACTAAAAACCTATCCTGCGAAACCGGAAAATACGTACTTAAAATTCCTCTTCAAAATTATTGTTTTTCCGACGCTTGGATTCTGGGTGGCGACCGAAGTCTGGAAGAAATTTGTGGAGGGAAAACCACCCTTCCACTGCTGATAAAAATCCCCTTATCTGAAAGTCCTACACACCAAATTTCAACATTTTTGGTTGGAAATTGCATGAGTTAATCCATTTTTTTCGATTTTCAAAATCCTTGCCGCTTTTCGAATTTGGCTGGCTGTTACTCGTGACTCGCTCAGTAGAAAATTTTTCGATTAGATTTACCTGGGCTTATTCTAGTGGGGGGGGGGGGGGGGGGGGCCCCCCATAAACACCCTTCCCCCCCCAAAATCGTTCCCCCCCCAAAAATCGCCCCCCCCCCAAAAAAGTGGGTGCCCCTTTTGGTACCCTGAAAAAATCGCTGAGAAGGCCAAATTTTCAAAAATTTTCCGGCTTCGCCGGAGATTTTTAGTCGATTTTTGCCTATTTAAGCACTATTTTTGCACTAAAAACGAACTTTTTTGGCGATTACTATAAAAATAGCGCTATTTTTAGCATGTTTTTAGAAAAATTTTGAAAAATTTTCGCCCCCCCCCAAGAATGACTCGCCCCCCGAGGGGCCCCCCAAAGAGCCCCCCCAAGAAAAATTTCCTAGAATAAGCCCAGTTTACAGGACCGTCTAGGCGTCAGCTACGACCTGATATACGTGGTATTTCAAAATTTGAAAGCTGATTTTTTCGAAAGATACCACTTTTTGACCCAAAATTTCGGCATAGCAAAACTGAGTAAAAATATAATCATAAAGTTCAATCTGACATGAATCCAACTATATAAACTTTTCGTAGCTACTACCATGGGCGTATCCAAGGGGGGGGGGGTTTGGGGGTTGAAACCCCCCATTTTGGGTTTTGCCCCCCAAAATTTTTGATTAAATAGTGCGAAGTTAGTAAAAATTTCTAAAATTTTCGCGCCTTCGGCGCGTTCTCCGTTGCACTTTTTCAAAAATTGTGCACCTTCGGCGCGTTTTCTTTACTTTTTTCAAAAATTTTGCGCCTTCGGCGCTTTTTCTTTACTTTTTTCAAAAATTATGCGCCTTCGGCGCGTTTTTCTTTACTTTTTTCTAAACTTTTGCGTCTTCGGCGCGTTGCCACGTCGTTATTGTGTCGTATATACACAATTCAAGGCATATACATGGCAGCCATAATGTATATAACTGTATAAGTATATACGTATATATATACAAGAATAAAAATGCTCCGGTGGAGCATGAAAAATGCAATATGGGTGACACTGGGTTTTAAGCGGACAGAGGACTAGGTTTTAAAACGTTAATATGGGAGGGGCAGGTTGTAAATGCCAGGAGGACTAGGTTAAAAGCGCACTAATATGGACCAGCTTCGCTGAACAACCCATATTCGCGAAAACTGTCCAGAGTTTCTATCGGCTGTTGATATTGGCAGTTCTTCGAAAAATTGTACGATATGTCAGCACGGCCTGCAAGTATATGTGGTCGTGCTCCTTTATTATACAACTTAATAATACACTTACATAATGTTAACTGCTTTTCGCATCAACTTAATACAAGATTCTGCGCTGACACTGCAGAAAAAACACCTTGACCACCTTTGTACCAGAACTGCATTGTTTATTTGGAATAAGCTTTAATATTTCAAAATCGTCCCGCTTGCTTTGAAAGTTGAAGAATGCAGGATCTTACTCGTATGTCATGTGGAGTGGAGCATGAGTGACCGCGAATATGGGTTGTTCAGCGAAGCTGGTCCATATTAGTGCGCTTTTAACCTAGTCCTCCTGGCATTTACAACCTGCCCCTCCCATATTAACGTTTTAAAACCTAGTCCTCTGTCCATTTACAACCTACTGTCACCCATATTGCATTTTTCATGCTCCACCGGAGCACTTTTATTCTTGTCCTATTTCATTTTTAAGGTTCTCAGTAAAAAGCAAAACGTTAAAGCGGTGTGAAAGAAACTTTAAAAATTCCGCCAATCATTAATCGTCAACCGAAAGTACAGAACAAAGAAGCTTGAAAAGTTCCAAGTTCTTCCTTTTTCTCTATTTTGACAGAAATCCAACATCCAGTACCCATGGCTGCAATAGTTTTAGTTACTGTATTTAGCATATAGCACTCTACTGCAGCGCAACCAGATGCAAACTTTACTGTCAGTGAAGGAAACTCATACGGCATGATTTGCAATGCTCTGCCGCACTTGTGTGCAAAATTTCGGACGATTGCAACTTACCTGTAGCTAGTTATAGGCCGTGCTATACTTCAGCAGCACTCTACTGCAGCGCAACCACATAGTAACATCGTAATAAGTATACAAAACGTATCTATAGTAGTTTGTCATGTCCTAAACTATCTGTATGCCGAATTTCAAATACCAGTGACGAATGAATAAATTGTTATCGACGGTGCTGTGTTTGGGACAGCACATACAGCACGGTGGAAGCTAGAGAGTGCACCAACTAACATAGCTACAGTTCCCCCTTACTACAGACATAATTTTCACCAAGTTTCATATGTTTAGCCGTTTAAAGTAAGTCTACAGACAGCGTGCTATGGTTGCTGCATAATAGCACAGCACGATAGCAGCACCGCACAGAGCTGCAACTATGCTCATCGTGTTCAGCGACCCCGATAACCCTTATATGCGTCCCACTATATGGCCCAAAACAGCATATTTAGGCCTATTTTTGACTATTTTCTGTCGAGTTGGGACTTAGAAATTTTTCCGAAAATGGCCATTTGGACCGACTTCCTTTGGGCCAGCCGCCTGAACGGTCCAGGACCTAAATCAAAAATCGGCCAACGTTATGCACTAGTATCCCCTCCGTACTTGTTCATGCAACAAACCGCGTGTCTCTAGCTTGTTCCCTGAACCCTGTGGGCGTGACACAAAATGGCCGTTTTTTGGCCAAAAACGCCGTCAGGCCACTTTTGGCCGGCCGGCCAGGTGGCATGCCGGGCCGGGCAGCGAAAAAATATAGCGCGGGGCACATGGGACCATATCGGCATTCAGAAAATATAAACCTTTCCGGCTGAAAATGCTCACATCTTTCAAACACCTCTGCACAAAATAGCCCATTTCCAAGCGTGACTAACACAGAAAAAAACGGACCTAACTTGTCCGGAAGCGAAATTTTTCAAAGTTGAAAATTTTGACCAAAACTTTTTTGCAACTTGTTGTACTCGTCGTGTAGATTCCAACGATACCAAACTTGCCGAGTTTCGTTCAGTATTGAGCTGGCACGGTGCTCGAACGACTCTCATAGGGCCGCGCAGCGCCTTTTACACCCATATTATAGGGGGTCGCTCTCGCGCCCCCCTATAATACACAATTAGGAAAAATGCTCCTTGTAGTCGCATGAAAAAGTTAATATGAGCTATGATGGCCAACATTTAAATATGTCAAGGACAAGATTTAAAATGTTTAATATGAGCCAGCATCTAAATAAGTACAGGACAAGATGTATATAAAAGGCTAATATAAGCCGCTACGTTTCTCTTGGGCTCATATTGACGCTCATTCAACGCCACATTTCGTGGACAAAGTTTATGCAGCTCCTAATTTTCTTATCTGCATACTTGAGCTCCTACAGCTTACACGGCTTACTGCGAAATTAGAGAACGGAAACTCTGTGTGCACAAAAAATGAGCAGCATTAAAATAAAATTAAAGTTATTAAAATTAATTAAATCTTGTCCTTGACATATTTAAATGTTGGCCATCATAGCTCATATTAACTTTTTCATTCGACTGCAAGGAGCATTTTTCCTACTTGTCCTCCTTTTAGTTTATGGGACCCCGTAGTTTGGGGTCTGGCTTCTTCTGGGGGGCTGCCGCCCGTCAGACCCCCGCTTACCTCTTCGGATTCTATATTATTACACAAATTAATGGCTGAAGTGCTCTAGATTAATTCCTAGGGGGGTCTAAATTTGAAAATGTTCTCCAACTTCTGGGGGGCTCCGCCCCCAGACCCCCGACTTGATTCATATGTGTTTCTTTTTGAGTCGCCATTTCCGTAGTCAAATAAAATGTTTCCTGGCGCAAATCGTGAAACTAATAACCCTGCGGGTACCCCCTTTAACGCCTCCAACTAAGTTCGTTTCGTGACAACTAAAAAAATTTGGTCAAGTCAAACCCCCCCCTTTTCAAAATCCTGGATACGCCCCTGGCTACTACTTATATTGCGTCAGCAATGGATTTTTAAACAATTTCCCTATGCCAACTGGTTTTTGCTAAAGTGACCAAAAAAAGTAGAAAGCGAAATTGTTTTCTTTATATCTGAAAAACGCTTCAAGATAGCTACCATAAAGTATACACTTTCTGAACCGGATTTATGAGTTCTAAAGTATAAATTGAGATGAGATGATGATGATGATGATGATATCTTTGCGCAAGGCTCATCAATGCAACAAGAGGCTGTACCAATCGACTATGCCTCCGCAAAATCAACCATCAGGAGATTCGTCAGAAACTCCTGGCTAACTAAAGTCTGACACAAAAATGTGTGTACAAAATCTGTAAGGCCTCCAGTGAACTAAATATACGTCGTAACCCCATAAAACCATATATTTTCGGAATCCTAGCAGCGAGACGAATATTTTTATAAAATTTAAATTTTTTTAAAAATTCAAAAATTTTAAAATATTGGTTTTTCGGAGAATTTTTTAGGACCGTTCATGGTATTCAGCTCATTCATTCCGAAAAATTTTCCCATCCGAAGACGCATCGATTGACACAAGAACGGAAAAATCGGTTGAGAAATAAGCATTTCATTCTAAAAACTCGTTTTTCCATTTTCTTTGATGTTTGCCGCTCTTTGCAGCTTTGACTGGTTGTTACTCACGACTCGCTCAACGGAAAATTTTTTCGATTAGATTTTCAGGACCGCCTAGGCGTCCGCTTTCACCTGATATATGTGGTATTTCAAATTTTGAAAGTCGATTTTTTTGAAAAATACCACTTTTTGACCCAAAATTTCGGCAAAGCAAAATTAGCAAAAGTGAGTAAAAATGACATAATCATAAAGTTCAAGCTGAGCTGAAGCCAACGATATAAAAGTTTTGTTGCTACGACTTATATTGCGACAGCAGTGAATTTTTAAATAATATCCCTTATTTCAGCTGGTTTTTGCTAGTTTACACTGATTCAGTTAAATCACGGCGGCAACATCAAAGAGAGAGCCAAAAACCACCTGAAATAAGGGATATTGTTTGAAAAATCATTGCGGACGCAATATAAGTCGTAGCCACGAAAACTTTATATCGTTGTAATCAGCTCAAATTGAACTTTATGATTACGCTATTTTTACTCACTTTTGCTGAAATCGCTATGCCGAAATTTTTGGTCAAAAAGTGGTATTTTTCAAAAAAATCAACTTTTGAAATTTGAAATACCATATATATCAGTTGAAAGCGGACGCCTAGGCGGTCCTGAAAATCTAATCGAAAAAATTTCCGTTGAGCGAGTCGTGAGTAACAACCAGTCAAAGCTGCAAAAAGCGGCAAACATCAAAGAAAATGGAAAAACTAGTTTTTAGAATAAAATGCTTATTTCTCAACAGATTTTTTCCGTTCTTGTGTCAATCGATACGTCTTCGGATGGGAAAATTTTTCGGAATAAATGAGCTGAATACCTTGAACGCTCCGAAAAAAATCCCCGAAAAACCAATATTTTAAAATTTTTGAATTTTTAAAAAAATTTAAATTTTATAAAAATGTTCGTCTCGCTGCAAGGATTCCGAAAATATATGGTTTTATGGGGTTACGACGTATATTTAGTTCACTGGAGGCCTTACAGATTTTGTACACACATTTTTGTGTCAGACTTTAGTTGTACCCACCAACGGACAAAAGAAATCTTCCGCCAAGATGGCCCCACTCCACCTCAGCTGGAATCAGGTCTCCCCAGAAGGGACAGGGTGATCCTGAGTCAGCTTCGAACTGGAAAATCAATGTTACTGTCTGAATTCCGCCATGTGATTGACCCTGAGCAATGGCCGTCCCCTATATGCCCTGACTGCAGAGAGGAGTCTGGGT
This sequence comes from Trissonchulus latispiculum, assembly GCA_030248195.1. Taxonomy (NCBI): domain Eukaryota; kingdom Metazoa; phylum Nematoda; class Enoplea; order Enoplida; family Ironidae; genus Trissonchulus; species Trissonchulus latispiculum. The sequence goes on from JASAND010020324.1 coordinate 50,810, forward strand.
CCCTCTCCCATGTGCTCCTCAATTGCCCCGCCCACGCCGTTCACCGAATCCGGCACCTAGGCGTGTCCCCCGACCTGTCCTGCCTTAGACGGAATCCGGAGGCAGTCCTGGCCTACCTCCGGGGGAGCGAACTTATATAGTCCGCCGTTTATGGGAAACCAACAACGACCGCCTACCAAACAACAACAACAACAACAACATGAGATCTTTTTTTTTTCGTGAAAATTTTTTAAAATTTCCCGTGCGATTTCAAAGGGCGCCGCTTTTATATATCCAGAAAGATTGGTACAAGGTACTACCGCGGTTTTTTCAGGAAAATGTTCCCCTTGTCTGAAACTCCTCCACACCACAAATTTCAACTTTTTTGGTAGCAGATATATTCCATTTTTTCCATTTTCAAAATCCTTTGATCTTTAATCTTTCGCTTTCTCCATTTTTTGGTCAGACTTTATTTCCAGTACTTTCGAACACGCAGAGAAGCAGCGTATTATATACTTTATCTAAATTTTGCAATTTGTAGAATTATAACAACTTTAAAATTCTTAATATTTTTAATGTTGAAGTTTATGAAGGTCCAAGGTCCTGGAAAAACAAGGTTGTTACATTTTGGACTCTCCTGACCTGCCCCATGCAGCAATTCGGCTATAAATCATTGTCTTAATGAGACCTGGTTAGAATACCTAGTTAGTCCAGCTACTAAGACCAAGTTAATTATTATCATGATGTCGTATCCTTTCATTCTCCTTGCTTTCTTCTGTGTAGTGTTTCTAAGTGCGTGCTTCAATTTGCTAGCACTGTGTTAAATTCAAGATAGCCCAATACTAAATTGTTCTCTTCTAGTATATATTAACTGGAAGTGCTAGGAAAACTGTAAAAAATGAAAAGACTTTCTTTCTCTATTTTATTCACAATCAACACGTGAAAGTTGAAGCTATTTAGTGCTAACATGATTTCATAATGCTCTCTCTCTCTTAGTTAGTGTATAACGGTTTCAATCAATTTTTTGTTTTTGAATATTACAATCTGCCCGCAACCGTACTGGTCACTTTTTATCGTCCGGAAAAGTTCTTGTCCTAAAGTTATCTCCTACTTCTCTTTTTCCTGTTACGTGTCTGTTTTTCTGTATAGCGTTCACTGAGCACAGCAACTGCTGAAGATATGGTACGTATTATTCTCTATCCGTATTTGTTTTGCCAACAGTGGAGCCGTTGTCAGCAGTTTTTGCTTCCACTTTTCTTTCATAACTTTTACTGCTAATTTTTGTTTTTGTTTTTCCTTGTTTCTGAACTGTATGAGTTTTGTTTTCTGTGTTCCTCGGTCAAACGGTTTCTTTCTGTTCTGGTTGGAGGCAGACGTTGATTTTATTGTCAGCTTTATCTTAGCCTTAGAACATGTTTCTGAAGACAATTTTTTACTGATTGATAGAGCTGAACCCGTTTGGGTATAGCCTCCTATTGGAGTAACAAATCATTTCAGCTAATTGTAACAAACAAATTTAAGCTGAATATTTCTAGAAAAGGCATTAGATGCTGGTATTTCTTTGTATAAATTTGACCCAGCGGGAAAGGGCGCCGAAACACATTTTTGCATTTACAACCATTGAGCTATTTCTAGTGGTTAAGTGTGAATAAGTCAGAAACGATAGTCAGGATCTATGGGTAGCCATTTCCTTGGAACAGTTTATTCGAATTTGCTGTTATATGTTAAGGAAAAAGTTGGTTTAGTCGATACATCGTTGAATTCCACATTATATTTTCGCCTTATTAGTTGAATTGCTTCAAGCTGTAGATTTGTACGATTTTGAAAAAACTGCGATTATTTCGTTTTATACATTGATTTCTGTGAAACTATCATAGGGGTCGCGGCAGCGACCCCTATAATATGTGTGAAAAGTGGCTGGAGACAGTGTAAGATAAGCTGCGCAGAAGCTGCACAAAATCCTGCGCAGATTTCATGCGCAAATTGTAGAGCACATCGAGTTTAGTATGTCCGGAAATTTTCGGCCCCGTGGCGGCGATGTTTTTTTTCCGATTTCTCCTATTTGATGGTTGTATTGTACATAATGTTCGCCGCTTTCACGTGAACTGCAGCGGTGGGCCAACCTAAAGGGCTATAGGGTCTTAAGAATTGCAACTTTTTTTGCGCCGCAGCTGCGCCACAGTGCCGCAGTGGCGCCGCAAACTCGGCTCATAGCGAAAAGTGACCATTTTTGTGGTCATCGCTCAGGTCGAACATTACGAGCTGGAGCTGATTTCTTTTTATATTCCGAAATTTCATATATTGAACTAACTAACGATCCATGTTGCGTTTCTCTATTACTTCCCTAGCGACCAGAGTGGCCCGTCAAAAATGGCGAAAATTCGAAAAATGAAAAATCGTAATTTCTCGCTATCTTTTCAACTTTGAAAGCTCAAATCTTTCATACCATGGTTTTCTGGCACGGAGAATCGATTCCCGCAGTCAATTTTACCGTCAGACCCACCCATCTTGCTGGGCTGGTTCCACTTTGCCGTTGGGAGGGTCAAGTCGGAAACCGCTTCCTGGAGGTCCATAGAAGGCTCTACCTGGCCTCTCAAAACTTCGTCTGTAGGGGTTTTCTGGTGCGCCCAGCTCACTTCCGGTATCCGTTTTGCCGTCCGACGTGCCTATGTTGCTGGGCTGGTTCTACTTTGCCGTCGGGAGGGTCAAGTTGGAAACCGCTTCCTGGAGGTCCATAGTAGGCTCTACCTGGCCTCTCAAAACTTTGTCTATAGGGGTTTTCTGGTGCGCCCAGCTCCCGGTATCCGTTTTGCCGTCCGACGTAACTATTTTGCTGGGCTGGTGCCAGTTTGCCGTTTGAAGGGTCAGTCGGTGGTCGAAAATAAAATTTTTCAAAAGTGGTCAAATTTGGTATCAAATGAAAGCCCTAAGTGAGCTGAGCAACTTTTGTCATAGAACTGCGTACCCAAAGCTTCTGTTGAGGGCTGTGGTGGGGTGGAGTGGGGTGGGGTGGGGACTTAGGCGATTTTGGGTCAAAAATTAAATTTTTCAAAAGTAGTCAACTTTGGCATTAAATGAAAGCCCTAAGCGAGCTGAGTAACTTTTGTCATAGAACTGCGTACCCAAGGTGGCTGTAGAGTGCTGTGGTGGGGTGGGGGACTTAGGCGATTTTGGGTCAAAAATAAAATTTTTCAAAAGTGGTCAGATTTAATGTCAAATGATAGCCCGAAGCGAACGGAAAAGCTTTCGCCATGGAACCATCCACCAAAAGGTGCTGTGTCGGATTTCTGCCTTTACTTTCTCAACCGGAATTTAAAGGATAGGCATAGGCCCAACACACACATTATCCCCTTTTGTGCGGAGCATTTTTGTTACTTGTATATATACACAGAACGGAATCGCTTGGTTTTTGGCAGAATGAGAATTTGCACTGTTATTGCGGACGGACATTTTTCTCGGTTTGAGCTTGACTTCTCCTGTTGCAAGAAAACTCAATTCGAAGTTGCAAAAATCATCACACATTTGGCTTTTATTCAGGAGCTTTACGACTGTTGATCCAATTCCAAAAGTATACCTTTGCCCACATTTTTCCATATAGCGCAAAAAGAATTTTTGGTTTATTCTGCAGTTTTGAGAAATTGATATTTAAAGGCCGATCTTCTGTATTTAGCTGGTATGTCAAAAAGTACGTATATATGTAAGCAATTTTGCTAGTTTTATAAATTGATATGAAAGTGCTCATTATAAAATGATTTAGAAATTTTCGCAGCGTTTCAATAATTGCACAAAAGTAGCGACCACCTTAGAAAAGCTCGAAAAAGTTTTGAAGTTTTCCCCTCGAAATCTTTATGTTGTAAGCACGGTTTTTTGAGCAAATTGGGACGTTTTCGCAGTTGTCGGTAGGGACAACTCAATAGGTCAGCTCAACAAGGCAGAGGACAGCTTATTCTGGATGAGGCTTTCCCATGTTTGTGAATTCATTGTATTCGCACACCCCGGTGATGGTTTCGTTCAGAGCACGTTGTTCAGTCTTCAGTTTGCAATTTTGTTCTAATGGTCTTTCCTGTGATTGCTGAAGTTTCCAGTGTGAGCATTTCTGTCCAAACAGTTGAGTATACTGTTCTTGTTGGTTGACAATAAATCAACAGGGCTTGTTCCGGTCCTGTTATTAAAGGTTTAATTAAAGACGCGTATACCTGGGATGCAAAGCTACTACTGTCGAAGGCCAGCGCCTGAAAATCATTCGAACACCCGTTTTTGTTTTAAATCGTTGACTGCTGTTTTGGCATTAGAACAATTATAAGTTTGGTATACATAATATTGTTTGTGGCGCTTTTGTCTGTTCTCGAATTTGTGGGTGATGGTCTGGTCTGCTTGTTTGGCATGGTCGCAGTTTGTCCCGGTTTCTTGGTTAAGATCTAATTTTTAATAGAATGACTGCTTATAGGGGATTCATTGTGATTTAATGCGGAGAGATACGTAGTAACGTTCGCATATAATTTATCTGTTCGAGTCGAATTTGGTTTCATCAATTGTAATTACCTAAAATAGTTGTTTGTACGTTCAGCAATTACGTACTAATTTGTAACAATGGAAAGTACAATCCAGAGAGTAACGCTAACAGTTAAAAAGGCTTACTTGTTTACTGTGCTTGTTATTCTTACATTACACAACGGCTTATGGTTATTTATTGGTTTTAGGTTGTGGAGTGTAAATTGGATACTCTCAAGCAGAAAGTGACATTTAAATTTGCTGTGGACACAGACAAGCCCCAAGAGATTGCGGATAACTTGGTAAATAATTGTAATACGTAAGTACGTGCAATGAAAGTCAATCCTGTTTTGCATAAACAAAGGCATTTTTGAGAATAATGGTGACGGTGTGCACGCACAGTGTCCTGTGCCAAACCCAAACTATCGTACAATTTCCAGAATGAAGGATTTCAAAAAATTACCGCTCCTGATACGCCTGAATAAACGTTGCTTCTTGACCAAATTAAAGAAGGTGCACTCAACCTTCAAAGCTGGAGTCGTTCACCGCATTCGAACAGGCATGTCCGAAATTCCGTTTTCCCGCTGTTCGAAATTTGTTCCGGTGATTTCATAAATTTATATTCTTGTTCTAACGAAATATGAATTAATAGACTAATTAATAAGTTTCCAATATTGTACACACATTTCTGAACGTACAATAGCTGCATGTGAAACAGATTTAATAAAGCAAATATTATGAAAGAAAGTTATTGCTATTGAAAACATTGCATGCGTTATTAGGCATGCGGACAGTTGTGAACAGTAATGAATCAATTGAGAAAAATCAATCAATCATATTATGAGTGAACATCGATTGAGAAAATCCTGGGCTTACTCTAGTGGGGGGGGCCTCCATAAACGACCTTCCCCACCAAATTAGTTCTCTCCAAATTCGTCCCCTCCAAAATTGCCCCCACGTCAGAGGGTGCCTCTTTTGGTACCAAATCTTACCCTAAAAAATTCGCTCAAATTCGGCCAAATTTTCAAAAATTATCCTGCTCCGCTGGAGATTTTACTGATTTTTTGCCTTTTTTATCACTCAACCTGCCTATGTTTGTAATAAAAATCAACTTTTACAGTACATGCCAGGATAATATCGCTACTTTTGGCGTATTTTTCGAAAAGTTTTCGCCCCCCCCCCAACATTTCTTGCCCCTCGGACTTTTGGGCTTCCCAAGGAGCTCCCTCCCCAGGAAAAAGTCCCTAGAATATGCCCAGCTGCACTTGTATTAAAGCTTAAAAATTTTCTGTTCCAATTGAAAAGACGGGTGACCGTGCCTGAATGTTGTTCTAGGTTCGACAATCACTGCTGCCAGAACAGCAGGCTGAGGTCTGCATTGAACAGCTGGAAAAGGTGATTAGTCTGGTAAAGGAGGACCCGGAGGGAGCCCAGGACTTGGTTCTGACTGAGCTTGATGCCAGCCCTGCCACAGTCCGCAAATCCTCCACTCTCTCATCCACACACTCAGCTGGAACTGGGATAGTTCCCCCTTCTTCTGCAAGTACAACCCCGGCTTCCAAACCGTTGGATGTGGTGGTAAGATTTTGTAGCTGTCCTGATTTTCCAGCCTTTTCGTCTATTTTTGTTCTGATTTACTATTTTCTAGCATTTTCCTTTGTTTCTCTTACTGTTTCAGTGAGTTGTATGGTGACAACGTTGAAACTTAAAATCATAGATATGCTTTTTGAAGTAATGATCAAATGCCAAGTACAAAACCATTTGGGTTATATCTTCTTCTCTTCTGTCTTCCTGGGCCATTGAAATCAATCAATTTGGCTGGGGCAGCTGAATGCGCCCCACATCCTTCAGGAACCCAATAACCTCGACGGGACCCGAGGACAGCACCTCCAGGGAGGGATTCCACCCAAACCATTTACGCCGGGCGTGTCGGTGCGAGGGACAGGTTAGGAATAGGTGTTTTAGATCCTCCTCCCCCAGGTGGCAGTCCGGGCAGAGGGGGGATCTGTCGATACCAAGTCGGTGCCGAAAACTGGCTAGGATATTGGAATGGCCTCTGCATCTGAGCTGCGACAGAAGGGAGCGTTCCCTTCTGGTTAGGCCATTTTCCTCGGAGATTGAGATTTGGGTTATATTACTATATTTGTTGTTTCTGGAACAAAGTCGAACGGAAAAAGTATATACTTGCTTCGGTTTATTCTGACTTCCGACCAAAGATAAATGAAGTAAGCGTCAGTATAACCCAAGCCAAGGTATAAATGCAGAAAAAATGTATAAAATTTCTAGAAATTTTCATTTTGTGCACTGACTGCCAATAACTTCGTAGAATAATGATTTTGTCGGGACATTTCCGGATTCTCCATTTTCCGGTACTTTTTTCAAAGTCCAACACTGATATTAAATTACGTATATTGAGCTTCTCCTGTAATCGCACGTGAGGTTGCTGAAAATTGCAGGCCATCTGTTATCCTCAGGGAAGCACATACCGGTTCACCATGAGCTCTAGCCTGAGCAATTCCAGCTATTCATCCTTAACTGGTCGGTAAATGGTACCAGTATGTGGAGAAGTCTGTACTCTGGCGTAATGCCTGGCGAAGACTCCCCCTTTCCACAGATGCAGTCAACATTCAATTTGCTGCTCATGGCTTCGGGCCGTGAATTCGCGGGTAACCACCGACGCCCATAAACTTGTATAGGTTATATAGTTCACTCCATGCGCAAGTTTACCTTGCTTGGAGGAAACTATAGTGATCGGTTTTGCCTTTCGACTTGTAATAATGGTGTTTGATGTTCGTTAAAATTGCGGAGCGTAAACTCGTTGCAGAGCCTTCTATCAAAGTATATATCAGTACACATGTCGTAACACTACCGTATTATGCCAAACAGTGGCCCACGGGCGTTTTTTCGGAATCAGCAATTTCGAATTTGATTTTTGTAATCCAAAAAAGCGCCCACCCCCCGAAAAAACGCCCATGGGCTATTTTTTGGAAATATTCGTATAATTGCTGCTTAGCCAATTTTCGATAAATTAGATAAATTTTTGAGGATGACAAGATGCTCGGGAAGTGTCAGTTGCTTACATGTCTATCCAGAGAACGTACGATTGACTCTAAGCCTTGAAATAGCTGAATCAAACGCAACTTTATTAACGAACTTTTAGTTTTCTAAGGCACGAAAGTGAGCATTGAGAAATCCAAAAAAGCGCCCACCCCCCGAAAAAACGCCCATGGGCGTTTTATTGGGTGGGCCACTGTTTGGCATAATACGGTAAGACATTGCAAGCTGTGCATGTTATGGCAAGAACTCAGCTACTCTATATTGATTGAGTCACTAATCGGTAGTGACCTGCCAGTAGCATTAAGAGTACATAATAACTAAAAGTGTGACAAGCGTAACGTTATCAGTTGTTAGCTTGCAGGGATGATCTGAAAGATAACGGCCAACCAATTCCCCCCACAATTGCGTACTGAGGTTACTTATCTGTACTTTCACTTGTGTTGAAACTCTAACAACCCATGGACTAACTTGATGTCTGCTTTGAAACACTAATGCACAATTTTAGAATGCTAAAATCTTTTTAATAGATACTCATTTGTTGGGGGCAAGGGCTAGCCGTTATCTACAGACTGCATAACTGAGGCTGAGGGTGTTACCAAGAGTTCACAATTTCCAATATATATATTTGAAGTAGAGTAAGCGCTAGTGTGCTTCTCTTCTTTTCATTGCGTAATGGTACTCAGACCAGAATTGCTAACCCCTTTGAGGGGAGTTAACACTCACTTCCCGTTTGGTAATGAGAGGTGTTTTCCGACCGCCGGAAAACCTCTTCCCGTTTGGTGGGTGAGTGTTTAGAAAAGATTTACGGCAGGTGTTATTGCAAATGGTCCCCAGGGACGCCACCAACGAATCTTCGTTTGTTTTGGTGACCCTTCCCCAGTGAGGTACCTTTTTGACGCCCGCCGCCAAATGGGGACCTCTTTTGGCAGCCCTGTCCTCAAACGAATACCTGTTTTCCCTCCTTCACTAAACGGGGATTGGGGAAGGTGGTATGCTCGCCAACTTCTCTCCCCATGGGGAATATTCGCGTGTTCTAGTCTTAGCACCGTTACGTAACGCAAAGAGAAGCTCTCCAGTGGCTTACTCTTATTCTATAACATAGTTTAATTATGCACTCTTGGTGAATCGTTTGTCACACTCTTAGTATGCACTTTTGGTAACACCCACTGTCACACCCAGCAACAATATTACTCATCATATTATGTACATGCTCTTGTTAAGTATGCGTTAGTAGTTAGTTGGTTATTAAAAGTAATGTAACTTATTGTGAGCTAAAGCTAATGCTGTGAAGCCCACGTGTTTCTAACTGGTGACGGACGCTTTAGTAAATTTTGCGATTTCTTGCATAAATTTAATTTGATATGAAAACCACAGCATTGTTTGTGTGGAGAAAACTGCAGCCGAATTATTTTTAATTCCCTTTGAAATACAGACTTTCAAATGCTGGTTAATATGTGCTGCTAACATATTCAGCATTTCTTCAACTGAAAATAACCTGAACTTCAAATATTGTTTTTTGTTATAAATATATAAAGGAGGGATGAGCTACGAATCGGGGTAACGCAATTTTTTTGGAGACAACTTACGTTGTCAAGGTAAAACAGTCCGTAGTGATTGGGCATTATTATATCTAGCACACATCGTTTTTGCTGGCTTCTAAACTGCAAGGTTTGTTACTCAAATTTAAATTTTTTCAAAAACTTTTAGACCTGGTGTGGTGTATTCACATTTAGTTTGACCAAATTTAGGATTTTTTTGCTAGGAATACATGATGTTACTGGCGTGTAAGCATTCCAGCTGTCGATAGTTGCTTTTTTGTTAGCAATAACAGGCCACTGCGAAATCATTTAATTTTTACAGAAGTTGCGCTTGGCACCATACGCATTAATTGGAGAAACTTGGTGCTCATTTGACTAACCACTGTTTGTAAAACAGTTATTCTCCGCCCGTGCGCACTTACAGAGCCCAATATTTTTCACACTTAGATCGTATCGCACACCAACATTAAAATTGGTTTAAGGTCGTGCTTCCCTTATTCATTCAGTCTACTTTGGAAAGCTATAACTTACTCAATTTTAAGAGTTATGAATTGAGGTAAACATCAATTTGAAGCGAATTTGAAGCGCTACATCTTCTGCGTTGTTTGGTGCCATTTAAACGTGTCTAACTAGTTTATATTGGTTGCAAACTTACCAAACGTATTCACAATTTTTGACCAAAAATTTTTATGGAAATTTTTTTGTGCAAAAAGAAAACCAATGTGTTTCTGAGATAATTTGCCAGGGATAGTTTTTGATCTTGTCAAATTAACGTTTCAGTATGTAGAAATTGAGCATTTTCTGCAAATTTCACATTTTATCCAATTTTGATAAATCATTGGAGGCTGATTGAGCGGAAGGTCAAAAACCGCCCTGGGCAAATTGTCCAGAGATACAGTGTGCAAAATATCTTTCAGATCCTCCCGTTGGTTATGGAGCAATCTTCGGTCAATAATTTTGGCCACAGACAAAATCAGTTATTCAACCAGAACTTTAGTATATTTGAGTATAAACTTACCTACAGGGTTCATGCGACCGGGAAAAACCGGGAATATCAGGGAAAATCGTGAAGCAGGGGAAGAAGTAAAAACCGGGAAATTGAGAGTCAGAGAAATTTCTTGTATTTATATTGCAAATTCAAGAATTTCAGTTAAATTTTAAACACGAATTTCAAGTTTTACCCATGAAACTTGCATTTCTGTTGGTTCTTACTACTTTTATCACGATATTTTCAATTTTCTTTGATATCTTCTTATATTCTTCCTTAATTTTTGTCACCGTATTTTGTTTTTTGGATTCTGGTTAGATGAACGGTACAGAATTTTCTCAAAAGTTACACTTTGAGTCAACTTACCTGTTTCCGCCGAAATAAGAATTCTAAAAATTATTTTTTACTAATTTTAAAAATTTCGACAGGCCAAGAAAGTAAAACTTCGGCCAAAATTAGGAAAATGATGTACACCTTGAAAACAAAACTGAATAATATCTGGACAATTTTTTAACTTTCGCCAAATAAAAGTGATATTCAGAATATTGGAAAAAACGCCGAATTTAGTCCATTTTAACGAAGTTTGTGACATTTCTCAGAATATTTGCAAACTCTTCCTGGATCTTTTTACAGTGATTTTTCAAATTTTTTCCAACTTATATGTCGCCTATCGGAACAGACGAAATTTTTTCTAAACCTACGAAAATATTAACAAAACATAAGTAAGATCTGTTTTGTTGCCGTTGACTTTGGATATCCACCCCAATTTCAAAAAAGTTTCAATTCAATTTCAATTAAATTTTGTATTATTTTTATTTTTTCTGAATCGCAACAGTACCAGATTTTTTGCCTAATTTATGAGTATTTTGGTATCGCAGAACGCAATCTAAAGCCTGGTTTTGGTATCAGTTTTTGCTAGCTTTGAATTTCAAGAAGATCAAACCATGGTTTTTGTGTTTTTAAACACACTTTTTCCTAGAAAAACACGCTTAAACACACACCGAAATTGTGAGTATCAGAAGCAAAATTTTACTAATTTCTAAGTTTCGTACTGCGGAAAACTGTTTGCTGAAAAAATTTTGTGCCTTCGGCGCACTTGTCTTTTCCTTAATTTTTAAAAGTCTCGACGTTCTACCTTTGTATTTCTGTTCTTTGTCTTTCATAATCATCTAGTATAACACTATATAATGTATATATGCGAATTAGTTTACCACATCAGTTACTTTGGGCTGCATATGATTCTCTAGCATCTTTGCGATAGAAAATATGGTTTACAAAATTAAAAGATTTTACTGTTCCCATTGTGCTTTTTTACCGATTTTAAAAAATTTTTAGCTTCCTGGACTCTCCGCCCCAGACCCTCATTGCAAAACTGATCTCCTTCCTTTTAATACAATTCTATAGCTTGGACTTCCAGAAATACCATACAGATCAGCATGTTGCTTTCGTCGCTAGAACGACAAAACCCAACTAGGAATACGTTATATAATAAAAACAGTCGTAAACGTATTCAAAACGCGAAAAATGCATTTTTAGGAAAAAATAATATTTTCTTGGAAAAACACGCTGAAAAGCACAGGTCCGAATTTGAATAAATCTTGGATCAAACACATATATACTGCGTTCGATAGCTAAAATATTCAAAATGGACTCAAAACAGATACAATCGCCGATGTTTGTCGTTTACACTGGTACCAATCCGACAAAACCTGTTTTCAGCAAGTTCGCACCAAAAACAATCAATTTTTGAGCAAAAATCCATCAAAACTTCACTGCTCATAAATGATAAGTGCTTAGTGACTTATGAGTTATGTTTAAAGCAAAGTTATTGAGCACTTTAATAAGCTTTAAAATGATCATAGTCACTGAGCATAATTTTCTACGTATAGTTGCAGAACTTCAAGTTTTTGTTTCTCAGAAATGATGAAAACGTGTGATGTACGTTATGAAGCTGGCGTTTTACAGGAAGTTTATCGTCATACTCATAGACGATGTATTTTCTGAAAATTTGAATGAAATTGGTCAATAATTGCATTTTCCGCAACCATATATGAACATAAGGGAAGCACGACATTATGGGTACTTTTTTTATGGTTGGATGAGAAGAGGTATCTCTGCAGAATTTGTTAACTTGCCAAAGCGGTGAAGGCGAAGCAATCTTTGTATGCTATGTTGAATTTTGACCCGACAACCTCAGGACCTTACGATGCGTGTAATTGTTTCAAACTTTTTGTTTTGCATCAAATCTTCTATTATGATGTGGCAAAAGACTAGCAAGTCAATAATATTGTTTTGAATCACATACATATATATTTATTTTCGCATGAAGCAGTATGCTAGGCTTATTGTGGATTTTCATGATTCTTCTTTCTTCATTAAATTAAACAAACGTTTTTTACATTTGGTTGATTTTAGGTCTAGTCTTGTTTCTGTTGCGGTCTAGTCACCGAAAAAATTGTTGTCTCTCTGTCAAGTCTTTCTTCGGGCCTATGGGATGGGAATGGGGAGGAAGTAAATTCTGCACATATTCGTTTTATTTGCTCCTGTGTGACTTCTATTATGCAATGTGCGCCAGCTAGCTGACTGTGTATAGTCAATCGGGAAAAAAACGCCATTTTTTCAAACTTTTGGACGTGGAAAACTCATTGTTTGGAATTTTGGGAAAATTCTTGTAGTTTGAAGAATGGCAACCCCTACGGATTATTTTCATGTATTAATGACTTCTCTAGACTGTAGCAATAGAGAGTACTTTGTGATTTATTTCCTGGGAAAAAAAAGCCAAAATCGGGAAAAAAAAGCCACTCATCGGGAAAAAAAAGCCACTTTGGTCGAAGCATATCCTGAAGCCGTAGACCAATTCTGAGTGTTCCATCGTGTTCAGCGTCACTTATTTACCCTAGATTTGTTGTTTACCAAGGCAAATTGGCTTCGTAAAGCATTAAGTACAACTTTTTAATTTGCAGCATAAACTGGCTAGGTTTCATCAAATATAAGGTAAACCTACAAATTTTTCAAAAACTTGCTAAAACGAAGGCTAACCACAAAATAGTGTTTTCCAATGAATTCGTAATGCTCTTTTTGGCCAAATGTGCCAGTTTCCGGATGAAATGTGGAGTGTAGCGATCAAAACGACTGACATGACATATTAGTCCAAAAGTTGCTCATTTCAGGGACTGTCCACCTAAAAACGGTATGGCTTTGTAAAACTTGAATTGCTGATTATTTTCAAAATAGTTATAATGCCAGAAATCCAGAAAACTGCTCACTATGGGTCTCGCAAGCGACTGGCTTTTTTTCCCGATGGGTCAAAATCATCGGGAAAAAAAAGCCACACCTGCGCAGAGAGCACGTGACGTCCTGAATTGTTTACATTTGTATGCGAACAAAGCCAGACATGTTCCCACTTGATTGCAATAGAAATTATTCAGATAGCACTATTGACACGAAAGTTATGAATTTTTGAAACATTACCGTTTTCCCGCCTTTTCAGGAATAAAGTTTTCCAAAAAATGTCGACCCTGCCATTGACTATAGAGGAGAGCTAGAAAGCTAAAAATCGGCATGTGGGCTTATATTGAGGTCGTCATTCTACATGCCAAATATTACTGCAATAGCTTCACCCGTTAGGCCACAGTGATCGTGGCTTTTTTTTTCCGAAATTTTGACGTGGCTTTTTTTTCCCGATTGACTATATGTTGTTTAAGGTGCTGATAGGCTTTGTCGCAGTTTCGTACTTCCAAAACTTCGCGGCTTGACAGATGATCGTTTGTAAGCCAGAAATTAAGGCACATATACTTTCTACTGCTGCTTGCATAAGGAACCGTAGATCAGTATATACTTGAGCACATATTTCGGAACACTATTAATAAAAATTTATCTAAATTTTGCTCTGCATCACGCCAGTGTTTTTTTTTGCTCGGACACGTTTGCTCTGTTCTGCGCACTGCCCCAAAATTTTTTGCGCAAATTGTTAAAAAAGCGCGCATAGCCGGAAAAATGCGAAAATTTAGCATAAAATTGCTGATTTGTATTTAGTAGTAATTACCCGACTTTACTACAACTTCCAGAGCTGCAGCAAGATGCAAGAACTTAATGTGGATTAGGAAACACAGCCTACTTCGGAACGGGGAGGGGTCTGAAGGCTGAGCCCCCAGAAGCAATAGATTTTTAAAATACGCAGCAAACGTTTTACTATCATAACTCTCAAAAGTTTATTTGTAGAAGTAAATTTGTTTTATATATATATATATATATATATATATATATATATATATATATATATATATATATTTAGCGAAATGATGACAACTATTGGCAAGCTAAGATTCCTCACTGCTTTTAATAAAAACAAAAATAAATGCTGGTTAGAAATTTCATCGAAAATTACATAGTTTCAGAAAATGATTCAAGGTTCCGATCTTTGACTTTTCCATGACTTTGAATTTTCAGGGCTCAGCCCAGAGCATATCTATTTTCAAATTCAAATGCTTTTCGAAGCCTCGGTGGGTAAGAAAGCATTGATAGAACACATAAACCTAGCTGACGCGAAACCTCCTGTGAAAGTTTGTTCTGTATTATATTATATTAACATGTGTAAACAACTCCAAAAACTGCCAAACAAACATGAAAATTATTTCATAACATGAATATTAGATGCAATGCGAGTTGCACATAATATACACAAGCTAGATTAGCTCATACATTAGACCACGGCCCACGGGTGTTTGTATATTAATGTTAACATGTTTAGTGAATGTTTGGTCACAATTATATATATAGCGTTGTAGCAGTTGTATAAAAGTAAGTACGGGGGTCTGGGGGCGGAGCCCCCAATAAATACTAGAGATTTTTGTGAAATTGAGAGCCAGAAGCAATTTTTCTGAGCACTTTGAACAACTGATTTTCAGTAATTTTCTCATTGTTCCGCTAGAGAAAGTGCGCACGCTTGCGCACAAGCCCAAATTTTTTTGCTCATTTCAGAAAAAAGTGTGTCATTGCGCACTTTTTTGAGCAAAAAACACTGCATCACGCTAAGAAGCAGCCTCCTGTCGGGGATTTTTAGTCTGCAAGAAATTTCCTGTAACTTGGAAGATTTACATAAATAAGTTAAAATTTTCAACGATTTGTGTTTTTATCTTGTTTTTGGCGGCCCATACAGTAGCCGTTCTTATTTGTCTCATGGAATTAGAAAGAAGAGTGATGGTCCAAGAAGTAAAATGGTTCGGTCGTCAGCACTTTCCTTTGATTTTCGCTTTCATAAAGTTCTAGAAAACGTTTCATTCGTTTGAATGTTTTGTGTTAATTTGTTTTTACTATTGGATACCCAATGTATTTTCTGAGGCAAAATCAAAATTTGTAATGGTTTTACGTAAAGCTGTCGAAATATCCAGAAGATAAACATTTTTGATTACGTTTGCTAATAACGTACAATATATGATAAAGCATATCAGCACCTTCAGGTCCTGATTCGGTTGCATATGATCGTTGTGCTTTTCTTTTTTTCTTACTTTGATTTGTTTTCTACTGTAGGCTGACTGTAATGTCAGTTCGACACAAGCGTCAGCCGGCGGCGATCCGATTGGACGAGGCGTGTCGGCGCCTCCTGCGGAAACCATGGGAGCATTTCTTCCCGGTTCAAACAGTATGCCCTTATTGCCCAGGCAGCAAAGTGCGGATGCCCCGTCGAACAGTGGAGAGAGTTTTGTCGACAACAGCGTGGCTGCTCCACCTTCCGATTCTGCGGCTGGGGGAGTACCACGTGGCCCTCACACCCCTGACACCCCACTGCTGGATTCCACCAGTGTGGGTGGTCCACTCTCTCTGCAGCAGAAACTGTCAACTGGAAGCGTTACTACTGGAAGTTCTCGAAGTTCGCAGCCGCCGTCAAGGGTAACCGCCGAAAAAGTCGAATTAAAAAATTCTTAATTTCTCCGTTAATTTTTTGACTTCTCCGCCTTTTCCTATCAACCTTAAAGAAAGTATGCTTTGAGTTCCATTTCTGGCATGTCTTAAGTATTAATTTTTGCTTTATTGTTCTTGATTCTTCTCTATTTTCAAAATCTTTCAGATCAAAGCAAACAAGTCTTTAAATGCCACTCATCTTAGGTATCTGAACTTAAAGCTAGTTATGGTTATACTGGATGAAATCGTTGTTGTTAAAATTCTTCAGTATGGATAACCAAACCTGAAAAATAGCGTGAAAATCGTTGTTGTTAAAATTCTTCAGTTGTTGTTAAAATTCTTCAGTATATATAACCAAACCTGAAAAATAGCGTGAAAGGCAGCTGCCTAATTTTGATGAAACTATGGTACGACCAAAAAATGTGTGTACAAATTTTGGACATTTATAGCAGATTAACCTGTGGAGTAAACCCCAACAATGTATATATTTTTAGAATCCTCAAGAACTCGAGATTTCGAAAATCCGAAAAAATCCGGAATTCCTTTCATTTCATTTACGGAAAATCTAAATTTTTTAGTTTTTCGCTTTATTTTTATCGCAATCAAAATTTTGTTTCACGATCGAGTAGATCCGGACCCGCTGCATATTTTTGCTGTTACAATTTTTTCACAAAAATGCACCCAATTTCCGGAAGTCTAGGTTGTCAAAATTTCCGGATTTTGATAATTTTCTCCAATACCCACAAGATGGGTATCATTCAAAAGCTCTTATCGAGCTAAACAACTTTTCTAATACAATGAACTCATGAAAATGCACGCAATTCCCGGAATTCGCGAAAACATGGTTTTCCGGATTTAAAAAATTTTCTCCAATACCGACAATATGGGTATCATTCGAAAGCTCTTGATGAGCTGAATAAATTTTGTAATAGAACAAATATCTGAAAATGCACCCAATTCCCGGACTTCACGAATTCCGGATTTCACTCTAGCTTGGACGTTTTTCGTGAATTCTGAAAGCTGGGCTCATTTCTGCAAGTTGGTTCTATTACAAGAATTGTTCAGCTCATCAAGAGCTTTCGAATGATACCCATATTGTGGGTATTTGAGACAAATTTTTAAAATCCGGAAAATCCGGTTTTCGCGAATTTCTGGAATTCGGTGCATTTTCAAGAGTCATTCTATTACAAAAGGTGGTCAGCGTGATAAGAGCTTTCGAATGATACCCATCTTGTGGCCATTGGAGAAATTTTAAAAACCCGGAATTCCGGAAATTGGGTGCATTTTTGCGAAAAAGTTGTAAGAGCAAGAATATGCAGTGCGACCAGCTCTATTCGATCGTGGAAACAAAACTTTTATTGCGGTAAAAATTGGTCAAAAAACAAAAAATTTTAGATTTTCCGGGAATGAAATCCGGAATTTCGGATTTTAAGGATTTTCGAAATCTAGAATTCCTGAGGATTCTAAAAATATACAGATTGTAGGTCTTTACTTCAAGGGTTAATCTGCTACAAACGCCCAAAGTTTGTACACACATTTTTTGGTCATACTATAGTAGCTTGAGCCAGGGAACGTATGCCTGACCTGATCAGACCCTTTTTGGTCCACAAAGCTGATTTTTTTAGAAAAGGGTGGGGTACAAACCAATTGGAATATTAAATGTTTTTGCAATTTTTGAATCAGTTGCCATCTATACTATATCCTGTTCAACGGATTGTACCAAATTTATCAAAGTTCTTTGCTTAAAGGTTGAGATTTAATCCAAAAATATTTTTGCGAAACTATGATTTAATTGTTTGAATACAGATTTTTAAAAAACTAGCAACGGATTCGCGGAATTTCTGTCAGAATGTAAATACCACTACTTCGCATTTTTTAGTTTACGCTAAAAACTTCTTCAGTCGTGATAATTATTCCAATGTTGCACAAATCTTACCAAATGGGTTCCGAAGTCGGAAATAGCGAAACGAATGAATTTAAAGCATGTTGGTTTTATTACCAATTCTTAGATACTTTCATGGTTTCAGTATTCATTACAGCATATTTCAAGTTGGCGCAATTTAGACTGGTAATCTACTGGTGGCGGATTAGTTATTTTAGGAATTCACTGTTCCTTAATATTTCGTTAATTGTAGATTAGGCAGTAGTTGGTGGTAGTATTCGTGCTCATAGTCTTAATTCTTCTCGTGCTTGAAAACTTGAAGTTCGCGATACAAATACAGCATCCAGTTATAGTAAATTAAATTTGTTCAATTTTTGCTCCTGTTCATGTTGAGTTTGATTTTGATAGCCTAATTGAACTTATACTAATTTTGAAGGCTTTTGTTTGTGCTCATTGTTCTTTTGTTTGCTTCAGAAAGTAAGCCGATTCTCCGTGACACCGGTCCAGCCATCTGTGGTAGCTGAAGGCGTGGAAGAGGGAGCCGCGTCCCAGCCGTCAGCTGTTACTGAAGACATGTCATCCTGTTCTCTGCAGCAACCTCCTTCACTGCCTGTCAGTCGTCAGTCTTCGGTGCCTCCAAGCAGTGGAATGACGACCCCTGGTACGGGAGGTGCCATTTATGCTGCCCAGGCCGGGAAACAGCTGCCGGCTACCATAACCCATTCGGCTACCGAACCCATACTAACGGCAATGGTGACGGATTCCTCTGGGTTACCTTCGCTTAGCAGGCCCCAGCTTGTGGGTGGAAGTGGCGGGGGCAGTGAACCGGGCAGCGCCTCTGCCTATCCGCCTCCTCCTTCATTATCGGGTGATCTGAATGTTCTGGATCAACAGTTACATCGAATCATCGGTGTCAGTGTGGTGGCACCCCCTCCAGTTGTTTCATCCACTCTTGTCCCCGGGACCGGTGCCGCCCAAGAGAGTACCGGTCGACCCAGTGGAATGGACAGTGTGGCCGGTAGTATACCACCCACTCCGTCCCTGAATTCGGGCAAGCATCACACCATTCAAGATCTGCAGGCAAAGTTGCAGGCACTCTCTAGACAACAGGCGGAAGGTCAGGGCGTGCCCAGCGTGTGTATGGTCGAACAGGGTAGTGCTGTCAGTCAGACCGATTTCGACGAAGGTGCTCTGGGAGGAACGTATCAAGAAGCGGCACAAGGATCAATGGAACCACCTCCCACTCTAAGTGTATCGCCGGCATCAGCCGGAATGCCTCCTCAAGCTGTGGAAAAGGCGGTTTCTTCTGTTTCAGTGACTGGTGGCTCTGGTGGCTCTGGAGGCACCCCTAGGGCCGCTCCGATGGTAACCCAGGATATTGCTGAATTGGCCAAGGAACTGGAGCGAATCATTGATCAGCCTTCAGGAACAGTTAGTGCAGCTGAATCAGGCTCGACTGGAGTAGTAGACGGAAGTTCTCGGAAGAAGTCCAGTCGAGCTACTACAGGGGTTCCTGTCTCATCCGGGGTTACGACTGAAGAGCATTTCGTGACGCCAACTCCCGGAACCATTGGGCTCCCCACAGTGGTGGAAGGAGTTCCTGTGACTTCACCATCGCAGGTTCCGCCTGCACGAGGCTCCAGTCCAGCTGGCATAGTGCTTCCTGCTGCTGGAAGTAATGAAGTGAGTGTTGCCGTTTTGTCTAATTTTAGTATTGAATTTACATTAGTTATTTTGTCTGGCTTTTCGAGAATAATTTCTGTAGAAGTGAAATCTGAGGGCTCGATTCTCTCGCATTAGGCTTTGCTTGAAAATGCGAATAACATGCTCCCGAAACCGTCTTGTTTCGCTGAATTTGCCATGTCCGCTCCGCCGCCGAAATCGCCCCTTCCAGTGGGTTTATTTTACTGGGCCCCCCCCCCACTTTTTTGGGCCCCCCACCTACCCTAAGGTGCCCAGCAATTGCCAAATTTTTAGGATTTTTGGTCAAAATTTTCTTAATTTTTTCGGCTTTGCCGGAAATTTTTGATCAAAAATCGCCTTTTTTGTGCTAAAACTTGATTTTTGAGCACTTTTTTATCCCCCCCACTTATTTTTGCCTAAAATAAACCCAGTTCCAGAATTTTTATTCCCCGCTTTTTGCCTAAAATTGTCCAATTTTTAAAAATCATCGGGGTTCGCTTGTCTGTTGAAGCCTAAATACAAGGCTTTTTGAAACAATTTTGTAATCTTTCGCGGGTCTCCGTGTAAACTATGTCAAAAATAGTAAATTTTGGCTTTTCTTCGCATTCCTGCCCACGGGTTGCCCCCGCCCAAATTCTTAAAACTACCCTGTTAACTAATTTTAACCACCTAAATGGAAAAATGTGTTGTAAATAATGTATTTGTGAAACGATTAAAATCCTAGTTTCCGAATACTGTTTGCTTCTAGAGGAAGGCTCAAATCTAGTAGTGGGCCTCTTTGGGGAGAAGTCATGTTTGTGAGTGGGGTGATCCAACCTCATTGTAAGAAAGGCCAGATTACGTGAAATTCCCTTATTGACTCGATTAGCTATAAAATTTAATGTGATGATTAGGTTTAGGAATACTAGTATGCACAAAGGTCTGTCTGCACGGTGATTCATTTTTACGTTTGGTTTTTCGCGCACTAACTTTCACAAAACTTGAAAAGAGATGTTAGCAGTGGAGACCTGTGGCGGAGATTAGAGATTCTGAGTACAAATCTGAAATCAGTTACATATGGTTTTCCGTTCAGTGCGTGCGCTGAACTAACACATCGGATGAATTAGTTGATTTCAAATTTATTCAGTGTTCCGGAAAACTCATATATACAAAATATATTTCAGCAATATTCCTATCAAAACTGTTTTCCCCCACCTTATCATTGTCTTGAAACCTTTGGATATTTGATTTTAAAAAAAATTAGCTGGTTTAGTTTTAAATATCAGTGCATAAATACCGAATAAGGGGGAGGTCGTCGGGTACCAAATTTTGTAGTCACCGATTTCGGTCATTTTCGGGCATAATATACCCCCATATGTGTCCAAAAACAACACAAATTTTTAGAGTCCAAGGTCAATTCAGTTACGAGATATTGCAGTTCAAACCCCTACAATTTAGTATTTACGCTATTATGCCTTGCTGAGGGCTTCGAAGTCGCGGACACATAGAACACATAGGATGACAAGAGACTACGGCATGACAAATATATCAATTTAAACCCTCTACTTGTAGTATTTATTACTGCATTAATTACAATGACAAGCCAAGTAACGAGCAGAAACGGCGTTTGAGCGATTTGGTCAAGCTAATTCCGACTGTTATTTACTTCAAACTTTAAGTCGCTGTAACTTTCTCATACTGCTTTGTAGAGGCTTGCAAGGTGCAAGGTGCAACAAGATAAAATGTTCAGGAGGTCACGAGCTTTAATTTGATATAAAATTTCGCTATATTAGAAAAATTTGAAATTTGACATTTTTTTGATTACAGGCCAACCGCCATGGAACTGAGGCATGCATCCACAGTTAAACCCCAGCAATTGCAGTGAAACTTAGCACACATCTTCCTTTCATATGTGCAAATTGGCACACGGAATTTGGTTAGAATATCTCGGCTTTCACCTGGCTTAAGGTCCATTATCCTAAAATTTGAGACAATGACGTATTTTGAGACAAAACGCCAATGCGGTAACCAAAACTGTGAACTAGTCACAAGCAGCAGCATAGATTGCGCGTATGCAAATTGAACCTCTATTTGTGTACGGTGTTAATATCTATACGCGAAATCTGTGCAGTAAATGCTTAGTTCCGACCTTAACAAAACATTTCTTCTTGACACTTTTATAAGTCAGAATTCTGCAAAAACCGACTTCATGCAACTTTCAAAATTTCTAGAAAACCGATGAACTAACACAAAAACACCTCATATGGATATTAACACGCTGCCTAGTCCAGATTAACATTATGCCATTTGCTCTTGCACAGCGCTCAAACTTTTGGTTACCGCGAAATTTTCCTACATTTTTTGTTTTCCTATGTTTAACACATGTCGGGGTCACCTTTGGAGGACTATTGTGAATGATAGGGAAAGTTTTGCAACAAACGCAACTGTCTTGTTTTGGGGACCCATGGGGGGTACAAAATAGTGAAAATGCGAAAAATCCAGAGATTGTCGAAAGTTCGCGACCATCCCTTAAGCAGAATCTTGCGAAACCTAGTTGCGTGTAGTTTCTCTTCCCTTGCAATATAAAATTTCTTATATTAATGCAAGTGTAACTGTACAGATTTAGCACATATTTATTAAAATTTAATCCCTTACCTTACTTCACCTCGTTTCTTTCCGTGTCAAACGCTAAATTTAGTAAAATTAGGTTGTGTGAGATGGCATCCTGTGCTTGCAGTTATGGTGCTTTGCATGCAATTTAATGAAATTTTATTTAGTTTCGTTCGGGCTTACATTATTGCATGTTTTTAATTTTAACGTAAAGGAACCTGTAAAAGTTGCGATACTGCTTGCTCGTGGTTTATTACCTCTAAATTTTGTTTAAATTAGCAAAATTTGCGAAACTTGTTAAATTTATTATATAATTTATTTATTTTCGAGAAAAACTCACAAAGCTATAACTACTAATGTCCCTAAAATGTTCGCTTGAAGGCAATATTTTTCGCGAGAAAATTACCGAAATTCTGAAATTTCACGTTGGTCACTAACTATTCATTTTCCGTCTCGTAAGCGAATTTTGCCAAAACTAAACTTTCTTAATGTTTACTATTTTATTTATGAAAAATTTAGCTATTTATGAAAAAATGATTGATTTTGTCGCTTTTTTCCTGTGAACATTTCAAAAAAATTTGAGAATTTTCTCGTTGCATGTAACTGCAAGCAGAAGATGTTTTCTTGTAATTTTTGGTGTTTATGTAAAATTTTCTAACAGTTCTGCACTTTTCCCATGCATTGTTTTTTCAGTTTACATAAGTTTAATATATACATAAGTTTTATTTTTGTCTATCCCTGGGTTTTGCTGTTGTGTTTTCAGTTTTCCTTGTTTTTCTTCTTGTTGTTTATAGGCTAGCTCTCAAATTTCCACCGGTACAGGCGGTTCCATTCAACGTAACGATGTAACGGCAGATTATTTTCTGAAGAACATTCCGGTAACGGTCCCTCCTGGTGTCAGCATCGGGGGAGGTACCCTTTTACAGCCACCCCCACCGCCTGTCTATCGCCGCCAGCATACCCTGCCTGGTTCTGCGTGTTCACCGCCAGGATCAATGCCAGATGTGCGAGGCGGGCGTCGGGTCTCTGACCTGGGCACCCTTGAATCCCTGGGAGCCGCTCTCCAAGATACGTTTCAGTGTAAACGACCACGCGGTGGCTCTGTGATTACCCTGGGCCTGAGCGGCGGCCTATCTGGCTCTATTCCTCCGCCGTTGGTGAGCGCTCCTCTTCCTACAGTGTCCGTTTCCAACCATCTACAGGCCCAATATCATCATATGGTTGGCTGCAGCACCAGTTCTGGAAGCCTTTTAACGCCCAGGCATAAGCTGAGATTTGTCAGCATGGCTGATAGCTTATCAGCCGTGGACACGGCAACGTATGCGTCGGTGGTGACTTCGACAGGGTCTGATCAGGGGCTCCTTCCTGCAACCTCACTTCGTGCCATTGTTGACCATCCGTCCACGGAATGCGACGATGGTTTGTTGATGAATGTTTTGCGACGTTCATCATGTACCCGGTCTACTCAGACGGCCCTAAATCGAAAGCTGAGCAGGCCACCGAATAGTCAGACTGATAGTCCAGATGTCGTTGTAGTGGATTCGAGGAACATGGATGGATGGACCCAGACCACTCCATCGGAATCTGCATTAACTGTTGACGAGGAGACTCCCTCCTCAACAGTGGATAAGAGTGAGTGTCGGACAATGTCAGCCCCGCCGCCGCGCCTTCGTGCTAAGAGCGTGCCTGACTGGCACAGTTCTCCATCTCTTCAGGAATCACTGGAGAGCTGTTCGGGATGTGGTGACGGTGACTATGAATCAGCAAAAGACAGGGTTCAATCCTTAGCTTGCAGTTTTCAGGTTCAGGCCTCCCCCAGTATATGGCACCGAAGAATTCCTCGGGCTAGCCTTCGTACAATTACCCCCTTGGACAGTATTGCGGATTCAGACGGGGGTCTAGAGGACGGGACAGGTGATCTGCCAGGACCATCTCCCTTTCTTTCGGAGGATGAAACTGGCGGACTTGATGATACTTTGCCAGTTTTTGACGATGGATTTTCATCCTCCTCACAAAATGACTACTGTCTCTCGCCTCCGGTTAGTTGCTGGTCCTCGATTTCTGGACCCCATGACGCTGTCAGTGAGTCTGTGACATGTCGACCCCTGCCGACAAGGGGTGGACTACCGATTCTTTTGGAACGTTGGACTTCCTGCTGTAATGAGGAGGACAGCCCCAGTGGTTCGCTTCAGTCAATCAGTAATTGTAATTTATCTGAATTTGCTCAATCCAATCGTCATTGTTCAACTGTGATATCTACTGATGAAATCAGTGGTGAGCCTTCCTGTGCCGCCACTGAAACTGGAACTGCTTTTTTCTGTTGTGAGGGTGCTACCTCCGTAATCCCTACCTCTCCCCATCCCCTGACTGGAGGACTCCATTCTTCTGACTCATATCTATGGTCCGTGGCTCCCTCTACCAAATCTGGGACAATGACCTCGTCTAGTTGGGCACTGGCGCAGTCCTTCTGTAGCATTTACAACAGTAATCATGTACGTCTATAATATAGGTTCAGCGTTACTTAGATTTTCCTTGGGTTTGTCTGAAATTTTTAAAGTACGTATGTTTGGACTCAACGCACCGCACAGTTATGTTAATACTGGCAATCTGTCCAGTTCTAGTTTGCTGCTTTTGTTAAAATTCCCCTTTACATCTTGTTGCTGCTTTTTGTTTTGGGAATTCCAGTCCCTGCGCATATATAAATGTTAAAGCGATTTCACCTTCGCGAGCACGAATTGCATTTTATTGCTTCTGCATGTCACGGAAAATATTAAGTACATGAGTTTTTCTTCAATTGCTGCTCATATTTTCTATCGGTTTATTTTATCTTATCTTTTTTCACTAAAAGTTTTGTTTGAATTGTGGTTTTTCAATTGTGGTGAAATTGTTTCATTTTGCATGGATTCCGTTGGTTCGACATTGCTCTATCACTCGTCTCCATTTGTAGTCAGTTAATTGGATTAAATTTATTATTAATGTATATTCTATATCATGTTGGTACATGTAAATTGATTTCGTTTTTATAGATTTCTGAATATGATATAGAGGCCGTGAAAGATCCAGAATTTATAATTTTATTAAAAAGGTGAGGATGATTCAATGATGAGTCAATGTATTTTAATTGTAAGCTTGATTATGGTTTGGCTTTTGATTTTTCGATGGTGATAATCTACTGCGGCGAGGGCTTTTTCTAGGCAAAAAAGCGGGGGTGGGGATTTGGGGGGAACCCCTCCCCCCACTAGTGGAACTCCCAGGCAAGCACGAAGGTTTCTCAGAACTGTTTTAGTAAAAGGACTGAGTCTGATTCTGATAAAATTTTCCCTTCCTAAAAGATTCCTCCCCTTCAAATGGGCTCATTCTAGGGATATTTTCTTGGGGGGGGGGCTCCCAAAAGTCCGAGGGACAAGAAATTTTTGAGGAGGCAAACATTTTACTAAAAGTATGCTAAAAATAGCGCTATTTTTCTAGCATGCACTGTAAGCATTTTTTATCGCAAAATAAGCAGATTTAGTGGTAGAAAAAGGCAAATACAGTAAAAATTTCCGGCGAAGCTGGAAAATTTTTGAAAATTCTTGAATTTTGGGGGGGAGGTAGTTTTTGGACCCCTCCCCCCACTAGAATAAGCCCAGTTCAAGTAGCCTACATATGTTTTACAGCAGCGTCCTATCTTGATATTTCGTTTACAGTGGATTCTTCTCTTGCACTCGCAGACGTTTAGTTTGCAAGAGTACTAAAGTTGACATTAAGCATGCTCCCTCTTATAAGAGGAAAATCTATACTCTGCGCGCTATCGTGTGACCTCTCGCATTCGGCTTTTATGCTTGTGCGCTTAGCCTTGGAAAAGCAAATGTTGGGTTAACTGAGTAGTTGCAAGACTCGAGCTTTAGACGCAATGCAGGAGGCATGGCTATCCAATTAGTTTGAAAAAAGGGTGTTCAATTTGGAGGGGGGGGGGTCAGCCAAAGCGCGCACAGCATAGTTTTGCTTTGATATGAAGATGGGAAGCTGCAGTTTCTAATTGCTTTTATTCATCTGTGTAAGTTGTTTTTGTAGGCATAGACGGGAAGTTGAAGAGCTTCGCCAGCGACATCAGTTGGAGCTGGAGTTGTATCGACAACAACGACTGTTAGCCAGGGTTCGAGCAGCGGCCACTAGTCAAGGTTCTGCTTCTGGAGTGACTCCTGCAGCTGTGGCTGGTCCTACAGTAGCAGTGATCGGTGCGAAACCGGAAGCCCAACTGTCTTCCGCCCCGAACCCAGCGGAGATGCAAATCCTTCATCATCTGCCGACGGTTGGTGGTGATTCTATGATAATGGATTCTGCCCAAAGTGAGCATCTCAAGGTAGGAACCGGTGCCTTTAGACCGGTCTCACCTTTGTCGTTTCTCCCTCTACATCAGAATAGTCATCTAGAATCGGCGACCCTCAATACCGTCAATGCTGCCGAAAAAAGTCCCGTTGGAAGATGTTCGTGCCGACAACCCGGTTGCTCTGCCCATACTCCTTCGGCGTGTCAGAGTCAGTCAATGCCCACGACACCTTCTCCGAAGGAAGAGCCCTTTGTCTTTGCTATGGAAGGCGCTGACGAAGGACACGATGGTTCTTCGGTGATCGACAAAAGATTTGGTGCTGGAGGGATTCGATCCGACACCCCAGAGATTTCGGTTGTCGGAATGCAGTACCATGAATGTAGCAATGGTGTCTCGGAAAGCATGAGAGGTGGCGGAGGCAGCGACTCTAACATTCGGCGTACCAAGACTATAACTGACGATCTGTTTCGGTTGGTGGATGATTTGGGCAAACCTTCGGGAGTTGGAGGCGGTGGTCGTACTGCTCAGCCCAAGCCGACCCTGAACGAACTGCGCCAGAAGCAAATTGCTTCTTGTTTCGATAGTCGCGCTACGGCCGGGGCACCGGGGATTCCCGTCCCCCCTTCATCGGGGTTTCTTGGAGCTGCCCAGCAGCTTAGTCGTAGCTGTGAAACCAGTCGGCCTGAATCCCCTCTTGTGATGATGATCAGCGGTCTAACCTCCTCGGGTCCGGAGGCTAAACTGACCCAGCCCGGTCCGGTCCATGCACCCCTTCCTGTCTTGGGGTCTGCCGGTACCACTGAAATATTCGCCCCAACTACGGCAGCTAATAGCGTTCCTGGATCCGTTTCTCCCCAACCTACAATTCCAGTTACAGCTCCCTCTGGTTCCAGAAATTTGAACAGCTGAGAATAATTCTTTCTCTTGGATTTGATTAAACATATGTATTATATAGTTCGTTGTGCACATGGTTTTAATTTGCCTGGCTTTTCTTGCGCTATCCTTTTAGTTGTGGGCATCTCAAGATTAGCTTAATTAAGCATTAATACAGCAAATGATTACACAGAAAATATCGTTGAACGAAATTTCTTTCTTAAGGCGGTGATTCGTTTGGACAACCTTGCAGACGATTGATTTAGGTGGAACTTCAGTGAATCTTACCAGTGTTCTTTGCCATCCTTGACCATCTGCTCAAAGCTGTCTAGATAAATCTAGCGTATCTAATAAACATAAGTTGTGCTGTATCAATGCAGGCAACCCGGTTGGCGAACCTATGTACTAGAAGTAATGTTTTACTAATTAACGTATGTATTGTTAGCTAGTTTTGTTAAATATACTATTGTACTATTGTTGCCTGCCTAGTCTGTAAAACTGTTTTGGGGTAGGTTTTCATGGCGGTGATTCCAATTGCAGACGTCAACGTTTTACTAATATTACTCATTCATTAAGTAATGACTAGGTACCGGAGCACTTTTTAGGTTGAACCAGGATAGCACTACTGAAGGTGTTAGAACTGTAAAAGAAATTAATTTTTAACTTCAATTTACCCACTAAATTGATTCCTCTGCACATAATTTTCCCTAAAGGCATCTTAAATTTTAAATGGCACATAACCCGTTAATCATAGGATATCAGGATGGCAGTAAGCCGTTGACAAAAAATTGACGAATATCAGTCTTGTGCTCTACTACTTCTACAATTTTACCAAAATGTATTGCTGCGGTTAGGATTGGAGCTTTTTGATTCATCTTTTCTTGTTTCTGGTTTTTTTCCTGCTTTTCCATTTGCCCTACTTTAATTGTTTTTTGTTTGACTGTCGCTTGTGTGGATAAATTTGCTTGACTTATATATGTTTTCGTGTTTACTGTCTCCATTTCTTTGGCTGTCATGTATTACGATTTTAGACGGCTTTATAACGTTTTAGAATATATCCTTGAATATCACCTGTAGAATGTTATATCGAGTTTGAGAAGGAAATAAGGGGGTAATTTGTACTATGACATCAGAAAGTGTAAACTGATAAACGGAAAATGAAAGTTTAAGTTCTTAAGAGAGGTGGTCTTAAAATGCAGGGTCTTCCGTTTATTCAGCTGCCCTTGGAAAAATTTAAGTTTTCGATAGGCTGGAAATTTTTTGAAAAGCCAATTCCCGGTATTGCATAACAACGCTTAAAGTTTATCATTTGCAGTTCGAAAAATGGGATTAATGGACTTTATTTATACCTCAAACCCAGTGAATGAAATCCGCCTTCAGAATTAGCAATCTAAATTCAGCGGTTTAGTGCTGGATCTTCTATAACAGCAAGAGTTCACATCGTGTTGATTTGCCATCTGCCTGCACTAACACGTCAATGCACGTTTTAATATAGGTGTCTCCAATTGAATTCTGTCCTTGCCAAAATACTTAGAGTGATACGGCTCCATTGATGCGGGAAAAGTTACTTTTTAAAACTTAATTCTACTTACTTGTGCTCATATGCAAAATAGTAAATTTCAAGACAATTTCGTACCACTCGGCACCTTTTAGAGTGCTTAAAGTAATGCCTTTTAATTATTAATTAGAAAAAATTGGTCTCAGATGGCTTAGAGAAATATATTTGTCGCTGTTCAGTTTGGTATGCATCTAGTAACTTTAAATACTGTAACATGCGCTTATGCACATTGTCTGGTTTGAGTTGCAGCGCATGCTAGCGGATCAATTTCGTTTACTGGTATGTATTTGTTTAGTTAAGGTGGGGTCCATTTTTGGGTCATTTTTTCGACTTTCTCCGATCTCGCTGATTTTCACATATTTTATTGTTCAACTGGTATATTTTAACGAGTTTTTAAAATTAAAGTCGTAACTCTTACGGGTGTCGAGTAATTTCGCCTCAAAGTTGAGATTCCATGTGTTAAACATAGGAAATTTAAAAAGTTGTCATTTTTCACGTGCGCCAAAAAATCTCCCGACAAACGTCAATGAATCTGGACACATTTACATCAAATTAACACTAAAATGTTAAACTGCGGTGCCCTGGAATTAGAATTTTAATTTAGGCCTTTAAAATTTTTTAATTAATTTTTGAAGGATTAAAATTTAATACGAATTGATCATCAAGTCAAATTTTAATCCTTTAAAAATTAATTAAAATATTTTAAAGGCCTAAATTAAAATTCTAATTCCAGGGTACCGCAGTTTAACATTTTAGCGTTATTTTGATGTATAATATGTCCAGATTCATCAACGTTTGTCGGGAGATTTTTTTGGCGCACGCAAAAAATAACAACTTTTTAAATTTCCTATGTTTAACACATGAAATCTCAACTTTGAGGTGAAATTACCCGACAATCGTAAGAGCTGCGACTTTAATTTTAAAAACTCGTTGAAATATACCATTTGAACAATAAAATATGTGAAAATCAGCGAGATCGGAGAAAGTCGAAAAAATAACCCAAAAATGGACCCCCCCCCCTTAAAAGATCTTTGTTCGATAGAACGGGGTTGTCAATGAGAAGTATTTGGTGTTCTTAATTTTTGTTGAATTCTGTTTTCTCCAGTTCATATATCCTCGGTACTTAAAACTTAAAAGACACCCTTTCGACAATTTTGTGGGGTAAAATTTTCATTAAATTAAGTTGTATGAAGGGAATTACATTGAAAAATCTTCAGGATTTTTGAACGCAGCTCTCAACTTATCACGTTAATTCCTGAGATTAGGTCAGATTGACTAGGTAGTTGAGATTTCCCCAGAGTGGTGGATGTAAGTGTCCTGTGTAAGTATTATGTACGCAAAAAGATAGTATACATTTTGTCTGGTTAATTAATTTATAGATGTGCCGCCAGTGTTTGCTTGTGTATATAACTGCGTGTATCATTTTTTCCATGTAAAATTATTTTTCTTCTAAATAGTAACGTTCAAATTCTGTCAAATCCATCCGTTGTATTTCCAACTTTATGTTTATGTTATTATGTTCAATTCAATGTGGATTGTAAGGTTGTTTTTGTTTAATTTCTTATTGTAAAAGCCCGTTTCTGTTCTAAAGCTTAGTACATACTGACATTTTTAAATGTATTAATGTTTGTCTCTTAAGGTGCCATAAAATTGTTGTTGAAGGGACACGTTCTGTGTGTTCTGAGAGTAAGGCAGAGATGAAATGAGCCTGGAGCCAATTTCATAAAAAATCTTGCAACTTGTACTTGCACTTGAACTTGCACTTGCACTTGAACTGCAAGTTCAAGTTGTCAGTGTTTCATAAAACTTTTCCTTCAACTTGCGGAAACTAGCTAAGCAAGTTGCCAGAATTAAACAATAAAATAAAACAGAATAAGTACAATTTTAGATGGTTGCAATTTGCAAATGAAAACTACGTAATTATGTACAATTCTGTTTTGTGCTTATTTTACCAGTTCTTTTTGTGACGTTTAGCGGTTCCTTTGTATCAATTGTCTGATAAATCTATTAAATTATTGAGTTTTTGTTTACTAGTTTGGTAGGGAAGATTAGATTTGTAACGCTGGCCGCGGGTCAGACCGGCCCAATGTAAATTGCATCTATTAAGGTCTAGAACGTGATGCAAAACGGCGTTAAAACTAGTGCTGGGACAGGTTCCAAAAGAACGGGTAGAACCAGCGTTTTTGGAACCGGAACAGGAACCGTTTTCAAAATTCGGAATCCAATCGGTTCCAGCACTAATTCGGCTAGTTAGTAGCACCGGGCCCTGGGCTTTGCCCGGCACGGTTGATTTAGGGCAGAGTTCGGTCAATTTGTAATCGGAACAACCCTAATATATATATGTAGATATACACGTTATGAATGTAAAGGGGGTTTCGTTGGCAGTTATGTAACCAATAACATAATATTTTGATGAAGTCATACATGCGCTAGCGGCTAGCCTTAGCAAATCTTTGTGACGACAGTTCAAAGTACAGCAGCCTATAGGTCGTAGTTATTTCTGCACACAGTAAATAAATACTGTGGATCTGGACGATTTCAGTTAATTAAAAAGAATGTTATTTTCTTTAAACTGCAAATTATGATTATACGTAAATACTGCTTTTAACTCGTCCAGTAGATCCTGTAATTTCTAGCATATAATATTTATAGTTTGTATTCAACGCCGCTTTCCATGTGCATTGCAAAGGATGCAAAGGACTTATACCGATTTACATTATATACATTTACTGTTCAAAGAGATGATTCTATAAGAAAAGAATGAAATAGTGTTAGATGCTTTAGTTAGATGTAAACAGATGCCAAATTAATCCTTTTAAACATTTCCATTACGGATTTATTCATAATTGCAAAAAATCTCCAACTTCTGGAGGGCTCCGCCCTCCCGATGATCTTTTACAATTACCTTTTTCAGGAATCAGTAATTCGGCAATTAAAACTTCGGCGATTAGATTAAATTTTAATCCTAAGTGCATTAAAGAAATAGGATTAAATTTAATTCGTTTAAGGGGGGGTCCATTGTTGGGTCATTTTTTCGACTTTCTCCGATCTCGCTGATTTTCACATATTTTATTGTTCAAATGGTATATTTTAACGAGTTTTTAAAATTGAAGTCATAGCTGTTACGGTTGTCGAGTAATTTCGCCTCAAAGTTGAGATTTCATGTGTTAACATAGGAAATTTAAAAAGTTGTCATTTTTTGCGTGCGCCAAGAAATCTCCCGACAAACGTTGATGAATCTGGACAAATTATGCATCAAAATAATGGTAAAATGTTAAACTGCGGTACCTTGGAATTAGAATTTTAATTTAGGCCTTTAAAATTTTTTAATTAATTTTTAAAGGATTAAAATTTGATTGGATGCTCAAGTCGTATTAAATTTTAATCCTTCGAAAATTAATTAAAAAATTTTAAAGGCCTAAATTAAAATTCTAATTCCAGGGCACCGCAGTTTAACATTTTAGTGTTAATTTGATGTAAATCTGTCCAGATTCATTGAGCTTTGTCGGGAGATTTTTTGGCGCACGTGAAAAAATGACAACTTTTAAATTTCCTATGTTTAACACATGAAATCTCAAGTTTGAGGTGAAATTACTCGACAACCGTAAGAGTTACTACTTTAATTTTAAGAACTCGTTAAAATATACCATTTGAACAATAAAACATGTGAAAATCAGCGAGATCGGAGAAAGTCGAAAAAATGACCCAAAAATGGACCCCCCCCCCTTACGTGGTTGGATTAAATTTTAATCCGAGATGCAGTTTCTTTAATGTGGATTAATTTTAATCTAATCCGTTTATTCTTTAAAGAAATAGGGCTACAGATCAGTAGAAAATACAGTATTGAATACAGGTACTAGAGAAGTTTTGGCTGCAGTTAGTTATATTATTGATTCTAGCTGTTATAATATATATATATATATACATGGCAGTTTAAAGAAAATTCCATTCTTACTGTCATAGTACATTCCTAGCATACATTAGCATAGGGTCGGATCCTGGGGGTGGGGGCTTGTCCCAAGGAAATTCTGAGGGGGCTTGTACCTTGAACCAAAATTTTCGAGGGGGCTTGTACCATAAGCATAAATTAACGCTAATAATAATATAAACTCAAAATTTTTAAAGAAATTGAAGAAAATCTCCAATTTTTAGAAAAAGTTTCAAAATTTTGATAGATTTATTGAAAAAATAGGAAATGTTAGTACAAAATTCCGGCGAGCGAAGCCGGAAATTTTTTGGAATTTTTGGTGCTAATATTTATTTTTCCGGCCATTCCTGCTTACCCCTTGCCCAATTTTTCCTTACCCCTTGCCTATGGCGGCGATAGGGCTTGTACCTTGTCCGGGTTGGTGGGGGAGCTTGGACCCCCCATACCCCCTGTGTTAACTATGGTATTTACTGAATACAGAAATTATTACTATATATAGTTATAAAATACATTATGCATTGCACTAGCAAAATTTCAGATAATATGAAGTTTAATATAGAACATCAACATTGCCATCATTGTACCGCTCGTAGTAATCTTTCCGCCACTGACGAAATCTGGCTGTCTTCACCTTGAATTCCCTAAAAATGCAGTTTAAACTTATTTCAGGGTGAAAGTTCGCTGAAGCCTGATCATCCTACACAAATATTTAGTTTACTTCAGAAACTCAAATTTGCAAACGTTAAACTTTGTGGCTATTATCAAGAGTACATAATAATGTACTGTTGCTATTATGTATCAATTTATCAATTGGCTTTGAGATTTTCCAATTTTGCATGATGCCGGCCAATTGGCAAGATGATATCAGCCCGATATCAACCATCCAACTTTACCATTCTTGCAGCATCTTCGTATCAAGTACTTTTGCCACCAAAACCAGATTTACATAACTCAACTGTTGCTAATTTTCAAGCCTAGACCCTACTACTGTTTACGATTTTATTCACAAGTTGTAGAGGAGGTTTTACGCTCGCTGAACTTGTAATCGGAGATTAGTGTTTTTCCTGCTGCGCCTCGTAGTTTAAATTTGCTCCGAAACGGTTCTTCTGTGGAGTCTACTCGCTAAAGATGCATTTTAGCATGAATGCATGTAAATAAATAGTGCTTTAAGATAGAAGTTGCATGATTTGTGTGTGAACTTTTCTTTTGAAAGACTTCCACTTCTAATCTATGTAATTACGCATGTATTAGACATGGGTTCTTGCAAGTTGCAGCTTCAAAACCGGTAATTCTTGTCTAATTCTTCATTCTTCACCAATGATTGAATTTCTTCGTTAGCAAAGAGTGTGTGAAGCAAAAGCAGCCAGCGACAACCACAGGAACGTGGTAAAGAGACGGTTATTGCAGTAAGTTTCTTCTTCCAGCTTCAGAAACTATTGAAAATTAATTCGAAAACTAATTCGAAAAGTATAAATTTGAACGATGTTTTGCACAAATTTTTGCAGTAATCAAAAGACACTCATCTATTAACATAGTAGGCTGCGCAGCAGGTTTACAATTTCAGAAAATGTTAGTCCGGCGAAAGCTCAATTGTTTGCATAAAGTATTGCTTGTTGACTGTGATGTTTGGAGGTAAATTTTTAAGACGTTTGAGCACCTGTCAAACTATAAAGACCCAATGGGTGTAACGTCTGACGTCTGTCTACAGACGAGAAAAAATGATGACCACTGGCAAAATGGGTTGTAAGCATTCATTCGTGATCTTTTAAAAATTGAATCACACGTTCAACACGTCTAACATGTTTTCGCTTAATGAGATTGGGAGTCTCTATACTAGAGCATTATCCTTATTTATACTTTCTTCATATTCAAGGAAATCTGAAAATCTTAAATTTTTAAAAATTATACTGCGTTATATGTATATACTCAGTTATTTTGTTATGACTTTTTATTCTCTTTAATCACGTGGCTGGAAGCTGGTCATTTTAGCAGTCTTCAGAAGAGTTTGCTGAGCGGCCGAAACAGAAGGTATTTTAATTACCTATATCTTTGCGGTTTGGTTTCTCGCATTCTTCCCTTTATAATAAATCAACCATCTTCGTTTCAATGAGTATTGCAATCAAAATCAACAGATGTTACTCTCGTGGTCCAAGACTTTTGTGACTCCTCACCCAGGGTCAAACGGTCAGTGAAATGAGGGAGAGAATAATTATAAGATTGCGTAGTGTCTACCAAGAATGCCTAGTGTCATGCCATATACTAACTAAATATAGATTGGCTTCAACGCAAAATTTGCTACTTACAAGTGGGGGTAAATTTCACAATAGAAAAGAACAGTGATAATACATAAAAGTATTATGATCAGGAATATGCATAGAAATATGATAACAGCAGTGAATATTCGTCGCTAAAACAAAATTCGGGTAATTTTATTTGTGCCTATAAATTTATTTTATTTACATTTTATTCATTAGTTACATAGTCACTGACAAGGTTAATTACATTGTCACTGACAAGGGTATAACCAAGGACTAAAACCCGGTTCACACTAGGCAATCTGCAGGCAATCTCCTTGCCAACAATATAGGGACAATGACAATATTCCCAGCAATCCACCCGTGCACACTGCATCACCAAGATTGTCGGCGATTAGCTGGAAATTTAAAATTTTAGTCCAGCGGCAATCTGTACGCTGCTATGTGTTTTATTGCCGCAGAGCTTGCTCACTTTCCTAGCTGAGATTGCCGATTGACGGCAAAATTGCAGTGATCCATAAAGTCGAAATTCGAAACCCAATTTTGCTTGCAGTTTTTACACTGTTCACACTGGCAATAAATGGGCAATCTGTTGGCAATAATGTTGTTGGCAATTATATTTCCGGAAATTATTGCCTAGTGTGAACCGGGCTTAAGAGTGTATATCAAGCACAAAACATCACCTGCACTATATAATGACCGACCCCCTGGAACTGAATACCTACTGATCCCTGCAGCTGAGTACTCGCCCAGTGCACAATTGTGTGTAGGTATGCTCACAGGCTCGCATGCTTTCGTGTTGAAGATCAAAAAGCTCTATCAGCACTCAGCAGCTCAATTGTCTCGAGGTTCGACACGTAAACATATGTATTGTACATAAGAGTGAACACATACAATTGTGTATACTGGGTACTCAGTTGTGAAGAGGGTCACTACATAGGTACTCCGTGTGGGTGCGGGTTAGCCGTTACTTTGTAGATGTTTTCTTCTTGATAGCCAGGGGTGTGCGCTGGTCACACTCTTAAGCCCGGTTCACATTAGGCAATCTGCAGGCAATCTAGTTGCCGGCAATTTAGGAGCAATGACAATATTGCCAGCAATGCACCCGTTCACACTACATCACCAAGATTGCTGGCAATATGGCGAGAAATTTAAAATTATACTATAGTGGCAATCTGTACGGGCCTATATTTACATGTTTAATTGCCTCAAAGCTTGCTCGCTGTCCTAGCAGAGACTACTGATTGACAGCAACATTGCTGGCAAGTTTTACACTGTTCACACTAGCAATAAATAGGCAATCTGTTGGCAATCATATTGCTGGCAATCACATTGCCGGCAATTATTGCCTAGTGTGAACTGGGCTTTAGTTATTATGCACTCTTGGTATTGACTACTTTCTTTCATACTAACACAAACACAACCAACTAACACAGCCGAACATTTATTAGTAACAAATATAACCAAACTTATTTGACTAACGTTGCTTTGTGCTGCTTTAAAAGGCACCGGCTTTGGAACGGTCAAACTAAGAATCTCATCTAAAAAGATACAATAAATCAGGAATTTGCATTGTCTTATGCCTTTTCTATAAAGACAACTCCGTTCACGTGACCCATTTGTTATTACCAACTTGCTCAGTCAATGACAGACCGACTGGTCTGACCATCCATAAGGTTGGAAAATAAAGACTCACAGGATATGATTTTCGAGACGACGCAAATCACGATCAACTGCATGCAACAGCCTAAGTTAACGATTGTATTCAGAATCTAATTATGTAGGTAGTACATATGTAGCAGGGACTCAGGCAATACCGACTGCCAATCCAAAACTAATGCATTACCAAGACAAGGCTTGCCATCAATTTGGCAGAATGAGGTGCAGTCAGAATCCTTAGATTCCGTATCATTTCGACAGATTTGAAGAGTTCTCCAGGAACAGGAATACTGTAGTGGAACTGGACATTTACTCTCGCAATAGTCTCCATAGGATTGATCCGAACACACCATTCGATACGATATTTCTAGTCTAAAACGCACTAGCTGATCATCTATGCAATCTCTCTACGGATTCTGAATGACAACAGTAACAACGCTTAGTTAAATGCTAGCTATTGCGGCGATTCGTTGGTATGCTCACACTTTCAGTAAAGTGTGTCTTTGTGCCATCCAACCCTAGCGCCTTTGCGTCCAAACTCTCATTCCAGA
The DNA here is from genome assembly GCA_030248195.1 of Trissonchulus latispiculum. Classification (NCBI taxonomy): domain Eukaryota; kingdom Metazoa; phylum Nematoda; class Enoplea; order Enoplida; family Ironidae; genus Trissonchulus; species Trissonchulus latispiculum. The sequence continues at coordinate 88,051 of JASAND010020324.1, forward strand.
ACTACATTTGGTGTGGACTTTATCATATATACTATACAACTATTATATGCTTTTATCTAAATTCAAAAATTTTGAAAAGCCAACTGCATTAACAAAAAATGTATAAAATAGAAACTTTGTATAATTTGGTTGTGATAGTGCATTTGGGAATAGAAGAGGGAAGCCGTTGTCACAGGGAAAATTATCTCCCGTGAAAACTTTCCCCCCGGAAAAATTTCCCTAGGGAATTCTTTCCCCCCGAAAAAAGTTTCCCTGGGGGCTGTTGTAAATTATTCTGCTGGATGTATTCATTGTTTTTACAATTTTACAGCTTTGTTTAGTCTTTTAATTTTATGTTAAGTAATTGATTTGATATTTCATTTCATTACTAGCTGTTGTTTCCCAATCTTTGGCAGTGCATATAAATTAAGAAAAAGTTAAAATCAATCTGCACAAAAGAAAAAGAAACTCCGACTAAACGGCCTGATTTATCCAGTTAAAAGAATAAATTTAATTATTGCTATTTCAGTTTTTTTTGGTGAGGGCTCGACACCGTTTAGGCTCTACGGGAGGCCTGTCAGGTGTTTGTCTCCGCAGACCGCAAAACGGACAAGAGTCGGAGAGAAGAAGACTGCGGATAGAAAACGTAGTCCCTAAGCCAAGCCGGCGTACGGTTATTGCAGTCTCGCCCAGGGCAACCTGTCTTGTTCTTTCCAACACAAGTTGCCCCCCGCATACCTGTAGAGACTAGGATGGCTGAAATCTAGCAGTGCCCACTTGGAAGGCAGTTTGAAAAAACCATTGGCTGCAGAAAAGGGTCGGATGGGAGGTCAAGTCTCAGATAGGAAAGAAAGAAAAGTCCGCTGCCGTCAGGAGTATATAAATAAAACTTCTTAAAATTTTTGCTATTTCAGTTAAATTTAATGTTAAAACATAAAACATGGGCGTTAAATTGATCATGTAAACGAATTGTTTATTCGATAAAATCAAGAGTACAGAATAGATTTGTGCAAATTCTTGTACAAATTGTGTAAGAAGTTTTGGGCTTTTTGGTAAATTTTGTGGGGAGGATCTCTTTAATGACTCTTGTTACGTTGCTTAACTTTAAAGTGGCACTTAATTAGGCAGGCTGAAGAAATTTTACAGAAGAAAATTGGGAGAGGTCACGCTGTAATGACCCTGTATTTTCTCCCCATAAATTTTACTTGTTTAATATTAAGAGCTTGGTGAACTAACAATGTTCAGAAATAATGCATATTTTCTAATCTTCAACTCTCTTTCATGCATCAAATCAAAAATTAATTTTTATGCTTAAAATTGATTGTAATGTAGAATTGAATTTACACTAAATGACTATTTTAATTTCTGAAACATCTTGACCAAATTTTGGAAAAAAATTGTAGTTTGAACTTTGTAATCAGAAATACTTTATAATTTTTTTTTAAAACGCAGTTGAATTGAAATTAGATTTTTATGAAGGTAAAAGTAATTTTTGAAACCCCGTAAATTTAAAACCGTTATGCCTTAAAAGAATTTCATAGTATTTGATTATAAACTATAAACAATTTTTTCAAAATTTGGTTCATGGGTTTCAGAAATTTAAATCGTCATAATTTAATTTTTAGTGTAAATTCAATTCTACATTTCAATCAATTTCAAGAATAATAATTAATTTTTGATTTGATTGCCATGAAAGAAGTAGCAGATTAAGAGTACGTTATGTCTGAAGTTTGTCAGTTTTCCAAATTCTTAATATTAACAAGAAAATTTATGGAGAGAGAAATACAGAGGTCATTACAACATGACCTCTCCCAATTTTCTCTGTAAAATTTCTTCAGCCTGCCCAGTAGGGTGCCACTTGTGAAAGTTAATCAAGTGTAACAAGAAAGTCATTAATATGTTCCTCCTCACAAAATTTAAAAGCCGAAGTTTGTTTTTCATATCATTTATTTTGTTTTATTCGGACAATATGTAGGTAAGTCGAGCCTCCTACAGAGAGTGCATTCTTTAAGCGGTCTTCTAGAAAGTTTTGGAAGAGACACTCATCTTCTAAAACTTTCTAAAAGTGCAAACTGACAGATTGCTGCAGTCGGATACACGCTAACATACCTAATTTATTGGTAATAAATGATTAGAATTTTTAAAGTTTTTAAGGGTTTTGTCATTTGAAGCTTAATTACTTTAGCTTGTACTGAACTAACGAAAAGCTGAATCGAAGAACGGACTTTAGATTCATGTTCTACGATCCAGATGAAAACCACTGTCTATATATATATGTATATATATATATATATATATATATATATATATATATATATATATATATATATATACCAAAACCTGTATATATATACCACAAACCTATATATATATATATATGTGTACAATGTTTCAGCAACATCGATGACAAAGAAATTTCTATTTCCGCTGCTTCTTATTCTTATTGCATTTGTACTTTGTTAATTTGCATATTTTCATCTTGTTTAGTTTTTGTTTTATTTATTCATTTTGTTATTCTTGCAATGTTAAATGCCGACAGATCAAATACTAAAATAATTAGTTACTTTGCATAAAAATACGAGCAAGCTGTAAAATTTAGGTAGTTAAAATAACGTACAGGCAAATACACATCCAGCAAAAAAGTGAATACATCCAGCAAAGTAAATTCTGCTTAGGGAAATTTTTCCGGGGGAAAGAAACAGAGAAATCAATTAGTGGAATTTTCTGGGGAAAGAATTCACTAGTGAAATTTTTCCGCGGGGAAAGTTCCCAGGAAATTTTTCCGGGTGGGGCAAATTCCGGTGGTATCTTCAACGTAAGAGCATATTAGCTTTTTCTTAAAGAGTATATGTATAGTAGTTTACTAACAATACCATATTTACAACTGAACATAAGGAATAGTTCAACATTTTAGTGTTTCGTTAGGAAAAATTGAAGCTTTTTTGCATAATGTATTTTTTTTTGAATCAAAATTTTTAAAATTTTGAAGCTGGGTCAGGGATTCTGCTAATTTGGGTGGTGCTATCCTCAAAATTTTGAGGGTGGGGTTCGGTCTTATCAATTTGAAAGAGAGGGCCCCCCGGCACACATATGTACGCACTCGAATTGTTATGCAGACACTTAATCATTTGTAGCCCGTAGTTTGAATTGTTTCCCGCCTATTTTCGCAATATGTCTGGCCCAATGAGCATATGGCACTACAGCGTAACAAATCACGTGGCATTTGAGACAGCCAATCAGAGCTCAGGAGGAACCAGCCAATCAGAGTATAGCTTGAGTTTTGATTTTGAAAAGCTGCAAAATATCAAAAATCAAAACTGAGCAACTTGTTTTTTGTTTTGTTGCTGAAATAAAACATCAAAAATCGAAACTGTCCAGCTTGTTTTTTTGCTTTGTGGCTGAAATAGAAATCAAAAACCAAGAAATTTGGCTTGAGTTTGGAATTTTGGCTGGTTCAAATATCAAATGGCCACTTGATACACGGACAAATTGCAAGCATAGTGGATATTCGTTGTTGTCTTGATTTTTGATATTTGCGCCAAATCAAAGTTTCAAAAAGCGCTAAATTAAGGTTTGGTGTTTGATATGTGCTGGAATAACTTACTTGAAACGGCAAAATTAGCTGAAAACTTTGATTTTTGTTTTTTGTATTTTTGCAAAAATCAATTTATCACCTATAATACAAGCCACAACTTAGATATAGTTGGACATGGACGCAACGTTCACGCAAATTGCCAAATGAAAAACCTGCTCGATATTTCAGCTCTTTAGTGCACAAATAAAATTAATTGAATACAAGGGTGAACACCGTTAATATTTCTTAGAACTTGCTTAAACCCTCGGATCATATCAAGGAAGTCCCCCCTAAGCAAAATTGGTCAATTTCAACAGCATCAAGAGTGCATAATTGCACTATTATTAAGAAGAAGAGTAAGCCGCTAGAGGGCTTCTCTTCTTGGCATTGCGTAAGGGTGCTCCGACCACAACACGCGAATGTTCCCCCGTTTGGGGGGTCGACCAGAACGACAAAGCATACCCCCCCTCTATTTGGTGGGGAGGGGGGTAGCCAACAGCCAATCAGATTGCAGAAACCCCCCTCCGTTTGGTGGGGGCGTAGAGCAGAGGATTACGGTAGTTTTTGTTCTATTCGAAAAAAGAGGTCCCCGTTTGGGGGGGGTCACAAAAGTAGTCCCCGTTTGGGGGGTCACCAACAGCCAATCAGAACGAACCAAACTTAGCTTGCTTGAGCGACCCCCCCAAACGGGGACCGCTTTCAGCCAACCCCCCACCAAACGCGGACCCCTTTTCACTACCCCCCACCAAACGGAGGGGGGGTATATCTGTCGACCCCCCCCCAAACGGGGGAACATTCGCGTATTGTGGTCGGAGCACCGTTACGCAATGCCAAGAAGAGGAGCTCTCTAGTGGCTTACTCTTCTTCTAATATATAGAACAAAATCATGGACTCTTGACAGCATGCTGCTGGCCACTGACACAACCTTAGAGCTTAAGTCGCACATCGTTGGAAAGCTGGCGACGTGCTTTTTCCAGTAGTAATACGTTTAGCTGTAGATTATCTCTATATAATGTTATTTTGAAAACTTTGCCAAAATTTGCCGTTTTGGTCGATTTTAGCTAAACTTTGACAAGTAAAACTTTGTAGATGTAAGCTGCAGCAAAATGGCTTAGAGCATTAAAGTGAGCACATCCTCAGTTTTCCAAAGATGTGCAGCTTAAGCTCTAAGTTGTTCTCAGTCGTTACCAGTATGCTTTTGAAGTTGACCAATTTTGTTTAAGGTGCTGGTATCGCTTTGTGTAAATTTGACCCTATAGGCTTTAATTCTTTATGAAGGTGGATGAAACTTTCCAAATATACTATTTCGGTGCTCTTTAACATTCTGGGACCAGTCCTGCATTTTTAGGTGCAAAGACAAGAAATTTTTGGTTTTTGCCATTATTCTTTCAGCACATAGTCGAGACACCAGATTGGCGTTGATATGGCTGGAACGAGGGTACAAAAAAACGAACATTTTTGTTTTTAATAAACTTTTTTGTCATTTTTAGTGGTTAGAGAAGAATAAGCAAAAAACGATTTTTGGGGTCCAAAAAATGGCCGTTTTTGAGAAAATCAGTTTTTTCAAAATTACTGCCAAATTGTACGGACAATTTTGGTTTATTTATACTGATCGATACAGTCTCATTGCACATTTTATCAATGCCTATTAGCCAGAGTTTGTTGCTCTAAGCTAGAGATTTGGCCGAAAACCTATTTACAAAACTGCGGTTATTTTGTTTCTGAACATTGATTTCTCAAAAACTACCCAATGGATTCGCGTGATTTTTGGCAGAATGAGAATTCGCACTATTGCGGAGGGACATTTTTCTTGGTTTGAGCTAAACATCTTCAGTTGCGAGAAAACTCAATGCAAATTTGCGAAATTTCGTGTCAACGCACATTTAATGGATTTTCTTAACCGTTAAGACTCCGTTGAGCCAAAATCCAAAAAAATGTCCCTCGGCCCACATGTTCTTTATGGGACAGCACAAGAAAAAATTTTGGCCGATTCCACAGTTTTGAGAAATCGATGTTCAAAAATTTTTGGTCTATATTCAGACTGTCAGATGTCAGTATGTCAGAAAATTTTCGCTATTTTTTGCGGATTTTTATTAGTTTCGTATTCTCGTAGGAGAATTTGCAAAATGAAAAGCTTTAAAATGATGTATAAAGCTCTTCCAACCCACAAAATTGCGAAAGTTATGGCGTTTCAAAAACTACTCACAAAAGCACCGCACAAAACGATACCAGCACCTTAAGGGGGACTTCCTTGATATGATCCAAACCCTCGAATGGGCACCTCCTTCAGTTTTGGCTTTTATGTTGCTTACTGGAATGTTCGTGAAATCTAAATTTGTTGGAACCTTGTACTTAGTTTCTTTTTCCTTGTCAATGTCACATCTTGATTTATAATTAGAGTTAAAACTAGCAGTAGTTTTACTGAATGACCCGTCGATTGCATGCTGCCTCAGTGCCCAAAATCCAAAAGAACCACTAAAATGATTAAAAACAGAATCAGCGCATGTACAATAGAATACGACGATTTTTAAGCTTAAATTTGAAAAATGTAACTGGAAAAGAGTAACTGGCAATGATTAGCTTACAATCACCCCTTGTCGTGCCGCGCAGACGATAGACGAAAATTCGAGGACGGATCCTGTACAGATCGTTCTGGTCATAAAGTGGTGATTCAGAAATATCAAGTTTGAACCATTATTACTAATTCATTAATTGGAGTGAGGAAGCCATCTTTGTGTCAAAATGAAGCTTAAAGGTGCTTTCATAGTTCCTGTCTCAAGCAGACGTGCGTCGACGCGCGTATATGTAAGCGTCTGTATGCGTTCGTGAGTTTGAATTTGTTACAACTGATTTTAAACGGCTAAAACGGCA
>JASAND010020325.1:0-14651 GCA_030248195.1 Trissonchulus latispiculum
CCTTGTCCACATTGTGAAAAGACGTTTACACGTAAGAACAACATGGTCCGGCATATTACAAAATTCCATCCTACAATTGCGCCCCCTTCCTATGAGTGCCGAAAATGCGGCTTTAAATATAAAACTTATAAGGGGTATCAAGGCCATTTGAGAAGTCATCGAGAAGCCCCAAAAGTCCCAGACCCCAGAACCCTAAGACAGACCCACTTCTCGAATCTCCCAACTGAAGACGCCCCCAAATTGACGAGAAGTATTGTAAAGGATTTGCCGGGGGACCTCGCTCAAATTTATAGAGAGAATTGGAGTCGGATTAGGACTCGGTACTACATTTCATCGGGTATTCAGAATAGGTATAATTTCAGGATTTCTAATCATTCACAAATTAAAGAACTGATTAAAGTTATTTTCAAACTTCAGAGGTGGCAGTTTAAATTCAACCTTTCTTTCGGTTTCGTTCTTAGGAACATCGAAGATGGGGAACTTAGATACTACTATCCTTCAGGAAATAGCCGATATTTCGATGAGCCAATACACATTTCAAACGAAGGTGATCTGGGGAAAATTTTCTATGAGCTAGACAAGGGGGACATCCTTGAGTGGGTTAGACAACAACGCCCTAATACAAAGTGGACAGTCCTTGAAAATACTAATGTCTGTTTCTACATAAATAAGTTAATTTCCTACCCCGTGGGTGAAGCCAGGTATCTTCCAGATTATGTTAAAAACAACCGGGGCCTTCATGCATTGGTTACAAACAAAAATAATGGAAGACCATATGAAGACGATAAGTGCTTCTTTAGGTGCCTTTCCTTAGGCTTGGGATCAAAAATTAAAGGTTTAGAAGAAAAAACAAATGAGCTGATCGATCAATGGGTTCAGCCTGGGGATGAGTTTAATGGGGTTTGCCTTGAGGACCTGGACGAACTTGAAGAAAAATTTGATATTGCCATTACGGTATACGAATTAGGACCTACAATTGAGGAAGCCGATGAGGAGCCTGAAGATCTCAATGAACTTATAGTTCAGAATCACGAAAGAGATCAAGACATTACGGATATTGCAGCCAAGTTAATTCGACGGCCGTTGGGAAAAAGATCCCTGAAAATGGCCCTAAATATTTACGAAAACCACTTCTCTTTCATTAAAAATTTAAATAAATTCACCCAAACTTGGAAGTGCTCAAATTGCGACAAACTATTCCACCATCATGGTAAATTTATCAAACATTCGAAAAGCTGCGAAGTTGGCATAAAACAAATCTTCCCAGGGGGAGGAGTTGGGCCAACGAAAACAATCCTGGATAAAATTAGTGAGCTAGGAATCCCGGTGCCAGAATGGTACTACCCCTTTAGAATTTCCTACGATTTCGAGTGCATGTTTAAACCAACAGATAAAAAAAGTGGACCCAAATTGATCTACGAGAAGGAACTAATCCCAGCATCAGTTTCCATTGCTTCCAATGTCCCTGGCTATAAAACTCCAAATTGTATAATAACCACTGGGGATCCCTACGATTTGGTGGTCCGAATGAAGGACTACATGGAAGAGATAGCCGATAAGGCATACGAACTTCTTAGGGAAATCTATGAGCCCACCCTTTCTGGATTAGCTGAGCACGAAAAACTTCTAGGTGAATTCGAAGAATGGTTAAAGGAAGTTCCAACTCTAGGATTCAACTCTGGAAAATTTGATATGAACCTTATAAAGTCTTGTCTAATCAAAAATTTACTCCTTAATGGCCAAGAACCCAAGTATGTAGTAAAAAAGAATAACAACTATATGGCTCTTTCTACCCCCAAATTGTACTTTCTAGATATTACGAACTACCTTGCCGCTGGTACATCATACAAAAAGTGGCTAAAGGGATTTAAAATTGAGGATCAAAAAGGTGCCTTCCCCTATGAAGCCTTCACTTCCCTCGAGTTTTTAGACCAAGGATTCCCCCACCGTGCCTTGTACTACTCAACTCTTAAACAACAGGAAATTTCAGATGAGGACTTTATAGCAGTTGTAGCAGCCTGGAGGAAATACAAATTTAAAACTATAAGGGATCAACTAATTTGGTACAATAATTTGGATGTAGGGCCCTTCCTTCAAGCTACCGAAAAAATGGTAGACTTTTGGAAAACTATGGGGATTGACATGTTTAAAAGTGGGGCAATTTCTCTCCCCGGTCTGGCTTACAAACATATGATGAATAAAATTCCAAAACATACGATCGTTCCCCTTGTTAATAAGTTCACAAAGCACTGGCACAAATTAATTAAGGATAATATAGTTGGTGGGCCTAGTTTGGTGTTCCATAGATATCATGAAGCCGGGGTAACTGAAATTACAAATGGGTTCAAAGTTGCTCAAATTTTTGGGTTCGACGCCAATGCCCTCTATCTCTGGTGTACAATGCAAGAAATGCCCACAGGTTTGTACGCCGAATGGAAACCCACTGAAGATGGAAAATTCAAGAGATGGCTACAACGGGGTAGAAAAGAGGCAATGTGGCTAGAGTATATGGCAAAGGCAATGGGGGTTCGAGTTGAGCATGCTTACAATGGGGGACAAAAAAGGATAGGAAAATCTAAAGTTGACGGATGGGTATCTGAAAAGAATTTAGTTTTACAGTTCCATGGGTGCTATTTCCATGGTCATGGCTGCCAATTGGATAGAAATCAGGACCCTGAGGATAGAACCAAAAGAAGGGAAAGAACAGAGAGGGTTTCTCAGGCGATCAAGGATGGGGGTTTTGATTTGATTGAAAAGTGGGAATGCGAGTTTGATAAAGACCTAAAAGATTCCCCGGATATGCAAGAGTTTATGGAGGAACACTTCAATCTCCCTAAGAAAAAATCGGTTCTCACTTTTGCACAGCTAGTTACCCAAATTCAGGCTAATAGACTTTTTGGACTAGTTGAGGTGGATATTGAGGTACCTGAGGATAAGAAAGAACACTTTGCGGAGATGACCCCCATATTTAAAAATGTGGAAATTACCAAGGAAGATATTGGGGATCACATGAAAACTTTTTGCGAATTAAATGAGTTAATGGCACAACCTAGAAGGGGTCTAATTGGGAGTTACTTTGGAAAGAAAATTGTCCTGGCAACTCCTCTGATTAAGTGGTATCTAAAACATGGACTGATAATTACTAAAATTTATCAAGCTATTGAGTTCAAACCAAAAGCTTGTTTCAAAGAACTGGGAGATGAAGTTACTTACCACCGATCAGCAGCCGATTCCGATCCAGATTTAGCACTCAAGGGAGAAATGTTCAAACTTTTGGGAAACTCTTATTATGGCCGAACTATTACAAATCTAGAAAAGCACCAGGATGTAAAATATTGTCAAAGGTCAGGAGCTAGCAGGGAAGTAAATGGGTGGAGATTCAGGAGACTAGATGATCTAGGAAATGGGGTCTACGAGGTTCAGTCTGCAAAAGCAAAAATTGTTTACCGTTTACCGGAATTAGTGGGCTTCTTTGTTTACCAGTACGCAAAACTTAGGATGCTACAATTCTACTACGATTGCCTTAAACCAAATTTGTGGCCCGAAACTTTCCAATTGTGTCAAATGGACACGGACTCCCTCTATTTTGCCTGCTCTTCCAAAAACTTAAGTGATTGTGTTCCAGTAGTAAATGAAAGTAGGTGGCAAAAGGCACTCAAGGATTTCTTTGTCTTAGATCCCTCTCAAAAACGTATCCCTGGGTTATTTAAAGAAGAATGGACCGGAGATGGGATTATAGCACTTTGTAGTAAAACTTACCTAGCATGGGGAAAGACGAATAAAGTCTCCCACAAAGGAGTAAGTAAAGCCCTAAATAGCTACACTCCTGAAGATTTCAAACAAGTTTTGGAAACGGGCAACACAAAGTCAGGGGAAAATCGGGGATTCCTACATCCAGAAAATAGAACAGTGCAGTACCATCAAACAAAGGACGCCCTAGGCTATGTCTACCCCAAAAGGAAGGTGCTAGCAGATGGGGTGAGTACTTCCTCTTTGGATATTTAATATGTTTGTTGTACTTGTTTTATCCCAACAGCCCTCTTCAGGGCTAACTGTAAATACTTGTACATAAATATGTTGTATATAGAAACTAAAAAAAGAATATAATAGAAAAACTACAAAAACATTAGACTAGGACCGGGCTTAGGTTGTACATATTATAGATTAGATATATAGGTAGGTACGTACGTAGGTGAGGTAGTGTAGTACAGTTTAGGTAGGTTAGGTAGGTAGGTTAGGTAGTTAGCTTAGGTAGGAGTCCGGTAATGGGCCTACGCCGGGTCCCAAGCCCCGGGGGAAGAACACAGAGGGTCGGAAGGAAAGGTATTAAAGAAAGCAAAGAAAAAGATTAAAACATTGGTGTAGTTTAGAATAATCTTAAGTACGTGTGAACTGAAGGAAAGGTCAAAAGGTCATTGACTCCCGGGAGCGCGGCTCGAAATGCCCCTAGTATACTACTCAGACTCCCCATTGTGCGATATCCATAAATCGCCCACCCATCACGTGGCCACTGACCCACTTGTGCAGGCGTTTGGAAGGTGTTAGTTATCAGTTGGCACAGGAGAATATACCATATTCTCCCCATTGTGCGATATAATACGAAGCAATACTAACTGAAACGTAAAATACTGAGAGCAGCAAAACAAAATAATCGCTACATCACAAGAAAATGCAATCAAAAACTTCAAACCGAAAGCATCGAAAGTGTCGACGAAGATAAACAGGATTGCAATTGCTTACTTTTAGCTTAATTTAGTAATCTATCGTTGTAAAGCTTGGTAGCAAAATTTTAATGCAATTTGTGCTAAGTCTTAAACGTTACCCTAAATTTACCCAAATTTATTCGGGATTCAAAAAATATAAAACTTAGCTTCCAAAATTTGGCCGCTGCATTCCACCACGTAGTTGATCGGATCCCCTGCACACCTTCAAGTTCATTCTTTGTATGCTAGTATGATGGATAGATATATTTCAATGTATTTACTATTAGTATTTTCTTTTTCTTGCTCATTGTTTTCGAGAAAAGAAAAGAAAATTTTCTTGCTCATTGTTAGCTTTGATTGGCAGGTATCAACGCCCACATTCTTTTCTTTCATTAGTTGCAAAGTGAGACCCAAATTAACAGACAGTCTCCTAGTTGCTGCGGGTAGTTTTAAGGAGCTGTTATCGTTTTGTGCTGTGCTTTTGTGCGTATTTTTTGAAACGCCATAACTTTCGCAATTTTGTGAGTTGGAAAGAGCTTTATACATCATTTTAAAGCTTATAATCTGCAGATTCTCAAGAGAGTACGAAACTAGTAAAAATCCGCAAAAAATAGCTAAAAGTTTCTGACATACTGGCATCTGACAGGCTGAATATGGACCAAAAATTTTTGAACATCGATTTCTCAAAACTGTGGAATCGGCCAAAATTTTTTCTTGTGCTGCCCTATAAAGGACATGTGGGCCTAGGGACATTTTTTTAGATTTGGCTCAGCAGGTCTTAACGGTCAAGAAAATCCATTAAATTTGCGGTGACACGAAATTTCTCAACTTTTCATTGAGTTTTCTCGCAACTGGAGATGCTTTAGCTCAAGCCAAGAAAAATGTCCCTCCGCAATAGTGCGAGTTCTCATTCTGCCAAAAATCACGAGAATCTATTGGGTAGTTTTTGAGAAATCGATGTTCAAAACAAAATAATCGAAGTTTTACCAAATTGGTTTTTCGGCCAAATCTCTAGCTTAGAGCAACGACTCCGGCTAATAGGCATTGATAAAATGTGCAATGAGACTGTGTATCAATCGAGTATAAATAAACTAAAATTGTCCCTACGATTTTGCAGTAATTTTGAAAAAACTGATTTTCTCGAAAACGGCCATTTTTGGACCCCAAAACTCGTTTTTTGCTTATACTGACTTAACCACTAGAGATAGCTCAAAAGTTGTAAAAGCAAAAATGTTCATTTTTGCGCCCTCTTTCCAGCCATACCAACCAATCTGGTGTCTCGACTATGGGCTGAGAGAATAATGGCAAAAACCAAAACTTTCTTATCTTTGCACCTAAAAATGCGGGACTGGTCCCAGAATGTTAAAGAGCACCGAAATAGTGCATTTGAAAAGTTTCATCCACTTTCATAAAGAATTAAAGCCTATAGGGTCAAATTTACACAAAGCGATACCAGCACCTTAATGTGTGCAGTGCATCCACAGAAAATTTTAAGCGGATTGGTTGAAATTTGAGTGAGCTGTGCTCGAATAAAGAACACTAGTCAACGTTTTAGGGACCTCCGAGGTCTCTAAAAATTTAGTGACAATTCAGTCCCTTAAATGCTTTCGTGAATCAAGTGTTACTTTTTAGTGTAAAATCACTCTTAAAATGGTCACTAAAACAGTCACTAAGATGCTAAAAGTGTCCCTAAACTTAGGGCCCTAAAGTATTAGTATACTAAATGTTTGTGAATAAGCCTAAAAGTTTTAAGTGTCCACTAACACTAAAAGTACCCCTAAAACAGCCACTAAAAGCTTTGTGAATGAATACGGCCCCAGGTTTGAAAAACGTATCAATATTCCAGCACCCTTTACTAGTGAAAGTTGCAGCACTGCTTGCGGTGTACTCAGAGATTCGTATGCACGCTAGCGCCCGAAGCTCACGAGTGGCCTTCATGAGGGCTTCGCCTTCGCCTTTGTTTTATATAATTCAAATTTATTAGTTCGTACGTTTGGGAGAACTTAAAAGTCAAAGCAGTGCATCTATTGTGCCCATTGACTTACGTTGAAGCAGTGAAAATACGAAACATTTGTGAGTTATAAGCGCATTATAGGTGGTCCTTACTGCTTATAAAACTTATAAGAAATGTCAACTTAAAAGACTTGCGTGAAACGGTAAAATTTATAAACTTGTAACATTGGCACTTTTTATAAGCTTATAGTGCTAAAAGCGCTTCGTGAAACGGGGCCCTGATTTATGGGGAGGGGGTCAGCCGATAGCATGCAGAGGATGTAGCGAACTCATAATACAAGCATCATATGTTTATATAGTATGTACTCAACCAAAAATACATGATACATAAGAGTATGACAAGCGTCATACGTCATGTATTATGAGCTCGGTACACCCGATATGCGCTATTGGCTGACCCCACCACCTCCCCATATAAATCAGCCTCCCTCTATCCATACTAACATAGACCCTGATCCCCGTTTTGACGTACAGGTATAGGGGCGGGGTCAAGGCAAGAGGGGTTCATATAAGGAGGGTCAGCCGATAGCGTGCGGAGGGTGTAGCGAGCTCATAATACATAGCGTCATACTCTTATGTAGCATGTACTCTTGGCTCTACTGACTGCCAGTAGCCTCTCTGCTTACTCCGAATGCTTACCGTGGCAGCGCGATTGTACTCCACGGTGCGTGCAATTAAATTGTACGCATAGGGTTGTAGCATGGTTCAGTTACACTGAGCCATATTACAACTTTATTTCGAAGAGGTGACTTTTGTCTGAATAAACGTAGCAAAAGGACAGGGAATTTTGACGTTGCTTTTGTGACAATTTTTAGAACTAGTCCTTTTGCATTCTTCTGGCAAACTGATGTGGATAATGGACAATCCGGAATAGGAAAGTTTCTCCACGCAAGGATAGGCTTTTTCTGCAGATCATTCGCGCTGGGGAAACTGTGGCGTTGATTGAGATTATCATTTTCAAGTATCAAGGGCAAGTGGGGGGGGGGAGGGAGCCCCAACTCTAATTATTACAACTTTTCTTCAGTCATTATTCGAGTCTTTTTTCAGATGTGCTATTGCAAAAACTAAGAAGTCATAACTTGCTCCTATTGAGGAATCATAAGCTTTCAATTTTTCCATTGTTTCAGTGAAGCAGTGTATAAAACAGCACTGATCGGGTGGTTCTAAGGGCCTTTTCACGCAGCGAGTTAAATGAGTTAAAATTAACTGAATACTTTTCGGACACAGGGTTAAAAGAGTTAAACAGTTCATTACAACCCGACTGGAGAGTTAGATGAGTTAACAATTTTAACTCCTACTTCTCGCGAAAGCCCTATTTGTCTACATTCTGTTGTCAGAAAAGTAAGGTAGCTACCTTTTATGAAGCTTGAAAAATTGGTCGTACCAGAAACTCCAAAGATACCCAGGAAAAGTACTGGTAGGCGAACAACAATTGTGCTTTTAAATGAAATCGTTGGTGTCTGCATGAGTGAGATAACATTTGACAAATATGCCAATGAAACACTACCAAAATTTCATATTGAAAGTTTAGATTCCATATCGTCTTTTGCAGGCGAAAGAATCTGGTATAAGAAATAGTTGACCGTTACGTAGTTCTACCGAGACATCCAGAAAGTTGATTTTGATTATGCCAATGTCAACTTCCAGTTTGATGCTCGGGATAAGGTCATTCGCCAGTTTCAGAAACCTGCCCAGCCCATCCCGGGACTAGTGTCGTGCACCTGCTCCGTCTAGACCGGCAAGCAGGCGACCGGCCCAAGTCTAGAGTGGGCCGGCCGGCCGGCTGGCCGGCGGCCGCCAGCCGATAACAGGTCAGACACAGGCAAGCCGGTCAAATGTGAGGAGGCCGACTGGCCAGTGACAGTTTCTGCAGCTTATCGCCTTAAACTTGCTAAAATCTGCCTTGAAAACTATCAGAAATCTTAATTTTTATTTGTATTTTGGATGGCCTGCGAATGGTACCGGCCGGCCGGCCGGCCGACCGACCGACTGGTGAGGGCTGGTACACCGGCCGGACGGCCGGTGAAGGCCAGCGTCGCGAGCTGGGTCGGCAGGCCCATGAAAAAATGGCCGGTGAACAACACTACTCGGGAGCCTTTTCAGACGATGAAGATGTCGTCAATGTAACACCACCATGCAATGGGCTTTTCTTATAGCCATAGCCATAGCAATGGGCCATAGCAAATAACGTCTTTTCGAAAGCGTAACCCATGAAGATGTTGACATAGTTTTTGGCCATCTTTGTACCTATTGCAGTGCCCTCTCTCTGGGTATAGAATTCCCCATTAAATTCGAATTGAGGGTCAGAACCAAGTCAATGAATTTCAGAATCATTTGAGTAGGATAATGGACATCAGATCTTGAATTTCGTACATTCCAAAAGGTTTGTTACAGTTAACTTTTTGCTACGAAAACCATGCTAATTTCTACCAATTAGTTTATGCAAATTAAAAATGCCATAATTTTGTCTTTTATTATCGTTCTAAAACCTTACAAACCAAAGAAGTTAGACTAATCGGACGATAATTAGCAGGATCAGAAACATCACCCTTGGCAATAGTTGCTGCAATTTTTTCAATAAAAACACGAAAAACCGTCAGGACCAGACAATAACTTTGAAGGTAAAGAGATCAAAACCTTAAACACCTTCTCTAGAGTTATTTGTTTTCAGATCAAAAGGAGGTAGTTACTTATTATCAGAAGTAAAAGCCGAAACAAATTGTTTTTGCAAAATTTCAGCGTTTGCTCGATTATTAGTACACACAATGCCATCCTTGCGCAAAACAGGTATAGAGCCATTGGAACTTAGCTTTGAGTTTACAAATACAGAGTGCGTTTGCTTTTAAAATTCAAAATTTGTCTTTCTTTTGATTCAATTTCATCTCTGGCTGATTTCTTTGCCTCTCTTGCAGCTTGCTTATCTCTATTCAAGTTATAAGCATTTCTTGACTGTTTATATTTTCGCCAAAGCCTTCTTTCTTGGCATAAAATTTTTTGAGTTCTGATACTCCATTTATGCTTTTTATGACCGCATGATCTGCTTTTCGGTATAAACATAAACATAACATATTCAAATACATGTTTAAATGTCTGACACAGATACATCATTAGCAAACAAAGAATCCCAATCTAAACGTCCTAGGTAAGCATTCATGCCTTCATAGTTGCCCTCATTAAAGCAATAGCAGAAGTCCGATTCATTATTTACCTCATTAATCGGTATATTCAATACAAATTTGACTGTGGCGTGATCACTTGTGCTAAATGGTTCGTGTATGTTTACTTCACTTACTAACATTTCGTCATTAGTAAGAACTAGATCCAAAATTGATTCATTTCTAGTTGGTGCACAAACTTTCTGCTGCAGGCCAAGGTTTAAGAAACAATTCAAATAATCTGCATGTGCTACCCCTACATTTAAATTAAGACCACTACCTGCACAAGCGATATTGGGAAGGTTAAAATCACTCATGATCATAATGTCATCAGTTTCATTTAAGGTACCTAAAAGGTCTACACTGAGTTGTCTGTATTGCGTGGAGTGGTTGGTGATCCATAACCTAAGATTAGAAGGATATTCACGTCGTTTAAATGGGCCTTAACTCCAATTACTTCAATAAAACCATCATACGAGTGGAGAATACAAGGTTGCATGCAAGATGTTTCTTAACCAGTAATAAGCAATAATAGGCCAAGTGTGTAGAGTCCATACAGTATGAGGTCACCCCGTATCTGCTAATCAGTGCTGAAATCAAAATGCCATATATAGGATGCACCTGATGTGGAGAAGTTGGATGAGTTGTTGACCGGTCGGACTTTTCAGATATTATGGGTGGCCGAATTTATCGAAACAACCACACTATTTTGTGGAAACGGCTGCTAACGACTAGAAAACTCCGAGCCACCGGTTAACTAGAAATGTAAATAAAAATGAATAAGAATGAAAAATAAAATAAAACTGGGAAATAAAAATGTACCAGCATAATTTACAATGTCGATTTACTGAGTAGACCGAAAATAATACAGTGGAGAGAAGACCAGTCACTGTTAACTGCACGAATGCAGCTGTACAAAGCAGAGCAACCCACTTCTGGCACATACGTTCGACATTACCATTATTTCTGTGCTAGGTTGATTCTGGACACCAAAGAAGTGGAGCCCTGCTTTCTCTTCCAAGGCTGCAGCAGTTTTCGCAACCGACCATCCAGAGCTACGTAAATTAGAGGATTTGAGCCGCTGTACAGAAACTTCCCAATGGTTATGGCTAACGATATTTTCGTTCCAAAGGCTACATTTTCAGTGAAGAGAAAGAATCCAATCAGAAAGCCCTGAATTACCAATTTATGCTCCTTCCTTAATCGAATCTTTTCTGCCTCACTGTGAAACGAAGATCGCAAACGCATATGGCTGACTACAGTGATAATACCATATATAGCTACAATTAATGAACTGATTGCTAGATGCCAAATATAGTCAAACCGTATCATGAACAGCGTCAAGTCGTCGAATTCTGAAAAAGTTGGAAACATTCCTGCTAAAAGGGTGTGAACGGGGTGGGTAACGTAGAAAACAATATTGGGAGTAAATACAGATATATGGGTTACTACAAGGATAATGATAGTGTTGCGGTGGGAGAATATGATATCGTAGCATTGCCACAACACAACTGCGACAAAGCGATTCCAGGCGATCACTGTCTGACACAGGACACTGCTCTGGTAGGCCAAGATCGCCGAGGCTGCGAACACGGCGTCAAACACTTCAGCAAACACGTATCCGTTGGCAAGATGACAAATTGAGGCGTACAAACCAAAATATATAGCTCCGTATATATCTGCTAATCCCAGTACAATAACTACGACGTAGAAGGAGTTGTTGAAAATTGCTTTTCTCCAGAAGACAAAAACTGACACAACGGTACTGTAAGTCAGTATTATGAAACCGTACACAAACAAATTAAGTATAGCCTTTTTGTCTTGGACACTAAACTGTAGCGGCTGGCCAGGTAAAATTACGACAAACGTAAAAAAAACACGAGCGAAGGGTGCCTACAACCGAAGATCGAGGTTAGAACCCTGAGCTCCTAGCAGCCTAATGTAGCGGTACCAGAGTGAAACTAACCTAACACAGAAGTACCGTTACCCCACTCACTAGGGCTATTTATTTGGCGAGGCTTCCCCGGCCGGCTCCTGCGCGGTTGGTGTGTTATTCACTTGTGCCACGGTCTCCTCGCTTGAGTTGCTCTCGCGGGGTAACGGTACTTCTGTGTTAGGTTAGTTTCACTCTGGTACCGCTACAAAACGATACTGTAGTGGAATTATTGAATATGCCAGCCATAAGGGGAAATTAATGTCAACCGTGTAGATACTGACTATTCTGAAACAGTGCAAAATGCATGGTTTATTCTCCATGTGCTCTAGAATAAGCCTTAGCGGCGACGTGGTCAATTCTAACAATCTTACAGAAGCAAGAGTAAGTCCAATACTTGCACGATATTGAGTTGTGCCTGATTCACACTGCCAAGGTTTTAAGGCTTCTCAAGGTGGTGATTCCTTTTGGAGATATCAATTTTGAACTTTATACACGTAGGTTAGGAGTTAGAAAGAAAATTGTATATCAATGTCTAGCCTAACCTAAGATTGCCATTTTGGGATGTTTTACCAAATGTTGACTTGATATGCTGATCTGCTAACATTATGCACCCACCTTGGACCCACTGTAAATAATGGATTTTGAAAATAAAAACCTTATGGTCTATGTCATTGATTGGACGGATCACATCTACTTTCATTCTGTTGACGTTGAGACATCAACTTTCCTAGTATTCTTAAATAAAATTGAAGTTCGTTTTGAGATAGTATTATGGCGATATTTTTCACACAGTGGAATAAATTAAGAAGAAGAAGAAGAAGAAAAATGGTTTACTTCAGAAATAGCATAACGTAACGCTACAAAAAGTAATTTCATATATAAATGGTTAGTACTAACAAACAAAACAAAAATACGCAGATATGGAAAGTTAAACATAATGATAAGTTTTAGCTGTTGGGACAGTAGTTTTACGCGGCTATTTAGAAGAGGGGGAAGGGATAACCACTTGTCTGGTTATGAAAGGCCCCGACCCCTTAGATAGCTGGAAAATTCAAAATTTTCGAGTAGTTTTTCAAATGTTGCAAGATTTGCTGCATTTACAGTTTGATCTGGTAATTTATTCCAGACTTTAATTACACGGTTGGTGAAAAACCCCTTATAAGTTTCACGATGACAGATAGGTGGACGGAGTTTCCATCTATGCCCCCGTAGTTGCTGTTGCTGGGTAAATGAGAAAAAGTCAGCACAGTTGAGTTCAATTTTATTGTTGATTATCTTATAAACTAATTTTAAATCAGCTTTTAGGCGCCTAAATTAGGCAGAGAATATGACGAATACTGAGGGAACGGGGATCAAATTAAGCGTCTTCCGTTTTCTGAAAGTGGCTAGCTTTTAAGGAAGACGGCTAATTACAGTCATCGTGACGAAACTAGCACTGCGATATTTAAAAAAAACTGCATTGTATATTAGCGATTCGCTCAACAACATTTTTCTCCAGGATATATACCGTTGTTTACATAGAATAATTTAGAAATTACTTTAGAGTATTGACGTCAAAAGTTTTGAACGAATTGTCGACTGACATTCAGGTGGAAAGCGGATTTCTTAATGACGAACTGAATATTCAGCCGGAACTTTGAACTGGCCTAGCCAGAATCTGCAATAAAGGCAAAAGTCCAGTTAAGACCGTTGAATAGCTATCTATGTTTGCAGTCTAACAGTACAGGTCAATGCTGAGCCAGCTTGATCTGAGTGAGACGAATCTAAGATTTTGAAAAGCACACGTTTTAGCTTAGCTTTCTTTGGCTGGCGCCAAATGATCAACTTAAGGTCTGATTTAAGATTTCGTTGGTTTCTATGCCGTTTCATGTGCCGCTGCATTCAGAAGTTTTACTCCGCCCGACGCCCCCTCGTTAATCAACATACGTACCTTTTCTTATAACTTATTAATATTAAATTCAAACTGGTACGCGATTCAAAAAATATAAGTCTTGACACATAAATATTTAACAAGACGACAGTGTAGGCATGGTGGGTATTGCTTTGATTGATAGAGTTACAAATGGAGAGTTACTAGTCCAACCTACAATTATTGCAGCTTTGTGAGATTTGAGCTTTTATTGGGCCAGAGAAAAGAAACAAACAGATGTATACGGAGGTTGCTCCATAATTCACCGAGACGAGCAAGGTGTACCTCTCCACCACCGTTAACAGGCATGGAAGCCCAGATCAAGGACTATGAAGGTAAGACTGTGAGACGCCAGGAAACAACGAAGGCTGTCCGCATTAAAATAACGAATAGAAGCCGTTCTTGCAGCAAGACATTAATTAGTTGATTTTCTGCAGTCAAAGTTAACTAATATTGGTATTAATTTGGTCGCTTTGAAGGCTTCTATTTTTAGGCAAATCGCTCTAAGGCAAATCGTAGGGAAAGTAAAGCTATAAATGACATAAAAATTATATATCGCTGAACACCAAGAATTGAGTAAATTACAAATTCTAGAGTTTACTGCAAATACTAGCCAACACGTTAAGTGGTTCGTGAAATATAGGGTTATTGATCACGATTGAATGCTAACATCAACCCCTCGAAGCTGAAACTTCAGAAGTTGATGCCGTTTCATTTCTTTTGGATAGTCTCAGACATGCATCCCAGACGTTACAAGTCAATTAAGACAAGCAGTCAGGCCAGATTTTGAATAAGTTTAATGAACAAATGCATTAGATTAGTTCAGTGGGGAGCAGATTTAAATGCACAAATGGGCTTTAAGTAATTAGGTCCATTGTTTCTTTAAGGACTTTCTTTTAGTAGCCACATGACAGGCAATATGTAACAAAAGGGAT
>JASAND010020326.1:0-24724 GCA_030248195.1 Trissonchulus latispiculum
CATTGCAGGATTGTTGTTGTTCGAAAGTGCCCATTACTGAAACAATTGAAACAATTAACAAGAAATCCACATTAACAGCAGTATCACATAATAACACATAAACATAGGGCAATTTTTGAAAAATGCTAAAAAATGATGTAATTTGGTAAAACTTATTATTCTGTTGTGTAGAGAATGGTTGTTTTACGTAGAATTGGCTGTTAAAATCCACAATTGTACCTGTATAGAGGTCGGGGAAAAAACCAAGGTAGTCACTTTTTGGACTCTGCCGAACTCTGTGGAGCAATCCGGCTATAAATTATTTTCTTATCAAGCCCTATCTAGACTGTCACACCAAGGCTGACTCTGAAGAAAAGCTTAGCAATAGGCAAGGCCGCAGTCCGCACCCAGTAGGGGTTCAAGGGGTCTAGACCCCCTCCTTTTGGGATGACAAAATGGAAAATTTTTGCTATTTTTATGGCAAAAACAGCTATTTTTAAGAATTTTCGCGCCTTCGGCACGATAATTCAATTTTTGCATGAAATAAACGTCCGTCCAATGTACTGTTTTTGAGCAAAAATGCAAAAATTCTTCAACTTCTGGGATGCTTCGCGCCCCCTGACCTCCCGTTGCGTTTTACCTTGGACCCTCCTTTTCAAAATCCTGGCGATAGGGGCCCTAAATCTTTAAGGAGCCCCCTTGGCCAAATCGCAAAGGGAAGGGACCCGGGGCCCTCCCCCTGGATCCGCCGCTGCTGCCTTTGGTTACCTTGATCTGTATTTTATTTTCTTGCTATTTTAAGGAGGGCTTTAGAGAGATATCTATATCAAATACAAGTATCTGTATCAATCTGTAGAATGGAGTTTGTTGATGTTCGAGTAACCAGCAGCATTCAGTCATTTCATTCGCAGCGGCGATTTCCCATCACAGCAACCATAGGAGACATTAAAAACAAGTGTGAACTGTTGACGGGAGTGCCGGCTCAGTCGATGCGGATCGAGCTGAGATCGGAGCGTGGAGATCATCTCAGAGAATTATCCGACGACCTTCTATCCCTAAAGGACTATGACGTTCAAGACGGCATGGTCCTTCATGTTGTAGACATTGACGGTGCTGCGGTTGTTGTCCCTGGTAGGTTTGTGGTTAACTCTATAAACGTTATACGTATGTATAGTGGGGTGTGTCCGACTCTAAAGTTGTGGATACCTTGTTGCTGTGAGTTGTTGTATTTTGTGAGAAAAGTAAAAGCTCCAGCTAGGGCGATATATAGTATGAGCTTGCGCTCTAAAAGTTTGCTGCTAGGCTGCCGTATTCAAGGGTTGTTTTGGTTGCTAGAGGCAAAAATTTAATTTTTTTCGAGTTTGAGTGAAGAACAAAAGGTTTGGCTGTCACTGACATTTGGATTACACGTTTTGTTTACATAAATAAATAAATAAATAAATAAATAAATAAATAAATAAATAAAAAACCCTGGTTTCCTAATTATTTCCAAGGATCTTTCCATGAACACACTATATAGCCATGGGGGGAAAAACCCACATTTTCGGATTTTGGCTGGAACTTTTTTATTATAAGCGCTATATGAGAACTTTATATACCATCGTACTTGGCGTACTTAGATCTATCTTTTAAGCCCATTTGCACTTCTCTATGTTGTACCGTTAGACCGGTATAATGCAAAAAGTAGCGGGGGAAAAAAACCCAATGGGGGGGAAAAACCCAAATGGGGGGAAAAAAACCCACCCCCCACAGGTCTCAAAAATTGTAGTAGCGCTATTCTGAAACTTCCGGTGTAAAATTCAACTCTTTTTTAGCTAGTATAAATCAAAAAACCCGATCTAAGTACCTTTTTTTGAGATTTCATGTGCCATTGAAAATGCAGCATCAAACGGATAGGTTTCATAAAGTTTAACACATAAACATAGGGCAATTTTTGAAAAATGCTAAAAACGATGTAATTTGATAAAACTTATTAGTCTATCGTGTAGAGAATGGTTTTTTACGTTCAATTGGCTGTTAAAATCCACAATTGGACCTGTCCTGGGTCCTCCAGTACCGAAATGGCACTTTCAGGGTTTTTGGCCCCTAGCTAGCAAGGGAAGCAAAATTATCCAAATCTGACGCCATAGGATGATGCAGCGTCCTCGATAGTACCGTGCTATAGTCTCTAATTGTTTCCGTGTTTGATTGTTAAAAAATTTTTCAAAAAAAATTGGGTGGGTTTTTTTCCCCCCAAAGTGGGTTTTTTTCCCCGCCACATTTGGCAATGTGCCAGACCAACGGTGCGCCGGATCGATCTAATTCTGGCTGTGTGCAAAGAGGAAGACTTGCCATCATTGCAGATATTTGCAAAACTTTTCTATTCCAACCCAGTCAAAAGTTACATCGGTCCAAACTTTTGCAAAATTTTGGCATGGTTGGACCAAAAAGTAGGTGTCATTTTCAAAATGTCATAAAATGAGCAGGAGTGAACCAAATGACTTGATCTTTGCACACATAGGTAAGAAAGAGTCGCGCTTTCTGCTGCTATGTTTTGGAGCTCATAGCTCCAACCCATGGTCCAGGAGGCGGGTGGGTTTTTTTCCCCCCAAAAAGGGGGTGGGTTTTTTTCCCCCCATGGCTATATACTAGAGTAAAGCAGAATCGTCAGAAATAACATAAGGCAAGTTTAACACACAGATTTGTAATACAATGTCACTGACATCAAATCACTTTTGTTAGTGAAGTGAAACGGCAATTTATTTTGGCGCGTACTGTATAATATGATATATCTATTATATAATGCCTATTTCTGCCAAAAGTTTGAGGAAGCATATACCCGAGGAGAACCAAGAAGCACGAAAGGGGCTGTTTGGGTGCCCCCCCATGTAAAACGTATTCTATCCTTCTCCTTCCGCTGAATTCTCGGCTTAGCCCCGGGTTATCTTCTTTTGATTTGTTGGGAATTGAAGGAGGAAATTTTTTTCGGAAACTGCAAAAATGCTAGAAATTGCTTGTTGAAATTAGCCTTCAGAGCAGTGGATTTTTTCCCTCCAGACTTTGGTGCCAAACACAGCCCCTCTTATTTGGAAGATTAATGTGGGTGGAAGAGGGTGTGTGGGTGGAAGAAGGAAGGGTATTTCTCTTCTTTATAACCTTTCGTATATACAAACTTTTATATAAATAACGTCATAAGTTTTCATTTCCGGTGCTTTTTTACAGATGAAGGCAGCGATGACGTGGCCAAGTATGTGATCAGTGAAGAAGCCTATGCGGCCAGGAATGACAGTTTTCGCAGCTGGAAGAACCGGGTCGGCCTGGCCGAGGCCGAGGAGCAGGTCCGGGCCAAACGACAGGCTGCCTTTCAGCAGGACCTGGCCGAGGGAGAACGACTGGCCCAGGGAATGCAGGTCGGGCAGCGGTGCGAAGTTCGCCTGCAGGGACAGTTGCCTCGTCGGGGCACAATTCGGCATGTCGGCCCGACCCAGTTCAAGGCCGGGCCCTGGATCGGTGTTCAGTACGACGAGCCGATGGGGAAGAATGATGGCAGCGTCAACGGTGTCCGATACTTTGACTGCCCTGCCAAGTATGGTGGCTTCGTTCGACCCCAGGAGGTGACGGTTGGCGATTTCCCGGAGGAGGGCCTGGAGGATTTGGATGAACTTTAGGATTTTTGAAATGCCCTTTTCCCCACTTCTTCTGTCTCAGTCAATTTGATACTCTGTATGTAATTGTGAACGTCTTCTCTCCTCAGACATTACTTGTATAAACTTTTTGCAATTGTGATATTTACGTACGTACGTAATGTTAATGTAGTGCTCTCTTCATATTTCACTGAAAGTGTATAATCAAGCGGGAAAACGCACTTTTTAGATTTTTAGCCAGAACTTTTTACTGGTTTGAGATATTGAAATACTGACTGACTATACATACACGCAGCTAGGCCTAGTCTTAAGCTTTCTTATGAGCTATAGAACACATCTCTAGGATGCGCCCTTAGTGAGGAAAATTGTCCCAAACTGGCGGGGAAAACCCATATGCGGGGACAAAACCCACATAAGCACCCTATTGCTTGGCAGTTTACGGGTTTTGAAAGTGGGGGGCTTGGCTCCCGCACTGGGAAACGGCAATTTTTTGGGGGGGGGGGTGCGAGCCCACCGTATAAATTCACCTAAATTTTTAGCGAAAAATTAGCAGTTGTAGGGTAAAAACGCAAAAAACACTGTTTTTGAGCTTAAAATTAACTTATAACAAGTCCATAAATTAGCTAACAATTGAGAAACGTTTTGACAATTCGACCTCAAAAACTTTATTTTTCGACACTTTTGGCGACCCCCAAAAAAGTGGGTGGGGGCTTGCCGAAAAGTGGAGGCTATCCAGTAGTTCAGGGTGGCCAGGCAAAGTTTTCCAAATTTCACCACTTGGTCGGACCCCAACTTCCAAAAATTTCAAAGTCCCAAAAAATTTGCCAGCGATGTAGCGGGTGCTGCAATAATAGAGTAGTTTTGGAGGCTCTTCAAGATAGGCTATTAAAATCCCACATAGAGCATACAGGTAGCTCACACTGGAAGTTGGTTTTTCCCGTTTGACTATTTATATGTAACTACTTATATTACTTTCTCATTGTTGAACTGTATTGTAGCTTTCAGATTGTACGTTGTGCATAAGCAAAACGTAGTAGACCTGGATTTTTCTATGTTTTACCTTTTGGTTAATAAATTTGCAAAGTTTCCAGTTGTAGTCTTTCAATTCTTTTTAGCTCTATAAACTCGCTCCTCTAATTATTTTTTACTTTCCCGGGCTTTTACTTCTCACGGACACCAATTATCTCAAAATTTTGGCTATGTTGAGGCACCTTTCCAGCTTTCAAAAGATGAGAAAAGTTGAATCGGTCTTACAGTCAAAAGTGTATATACGTATATCAGAGAATTTTTGGAAGACCATCCCGAAAATCTCGGCGAAGGTAATTTCTGTGGGACAGATCGATCATATCATTAGATATAACCTGGGAGCAAATATGAAGTTTTGAAGCGGGATTGCGCAGAGGGTGTTGGAACACAAAAATAAGTGGTTTTGGAAAGTTTCGTAAGATTTCAACTTGGTTTGGGCCTTAAACTAGCAATGTGAAACTAAAAGAAATCACCATCTTGTACGCTAATACTTAGATACAGGATGTGTCACTGCTAGTTTTTATTGTGCATTCCACTGTTGTTGTGCTTGTGGTTTCGTTTTAGTCATTATGATACATATGTAGACATGTTTAGACCTGTTGTAAGATGTGCTTGATAATCTAGGTATATACACCTTTAGCCAAGCAGTTTTGTCATCTATTGTGTTCAAAAACTTGATTCTAGGTGCTTTTATGGATGCTAAGGTAAAAGGTAAAGGTTTACCCCAGGAGATATCTCCGTCTTGCCACAGGACATGGGGTGCCGGTGCTCATCACCGGATTCTCAGCCGTAGAGCCAGGAGTGTCACCTCAAATGATGACTGCATCCGTGGAAGGGTGGCCGGCCCTTCTACACAGACTCCTGTTCCCTTCCCACCGCAGTGGTACCCATTTACCGACCTGTTAAGGATAGATAGCTGAGCTGGCTAGAGTCGGGAAAGCTTTGTGGCCTCTGGGGATCGAACCACCGACCAAGATCGGAAGTTCTGACCAGCGCCTTAGACCACTCAGCCATCTCGACCCGGAAGGTGGGATACTACCCATACGGGATACATACGACCCATAAGGGCGCATACGAAATTAGTTTTTCAATCCAGCCTTTGATTAACTCAGTATGCTTTTGCAGGTAAATTCGCCGTTGCCTGCTACTGAACCGGCTTTCCTGAAATCTAATTATACAAACCGACCCTTACTGTATTATATGACTCAGAATGGGGCTCATAACCAACTGCCAGCTTTGTGGTGTACAAATGAGTTTATTGAATAATAAACATGAGATCCAAACAGTACAGGCCACAGTACAACTAGCTCTCGCCGCAGCACATACAACAACTGACTGTCTAGACTTTTGCACAAACAAGTTAGCCAGCAATCTGTGTTTTCTTTAGACGAAAAAAAGTGGGGTTGGATGGTGGGAGGGGATTAAATGGCCTAAAGGTTCTAAAAATACGGTATATACAAAATTGTGTGTATGCTGCGTATACTGCTGTTAAATGTTAAAATGTGCTCACAAATTGAGTAAATTTTGACCAAAAGTACTTTATAATGAGTGCAGTAGAGAACGAATGGGGGGAACTCAAAAATAAGTGGGGCACCCCCCACTAAAGAAAATCCAGGCTAGATTGATGAATTTACACACACGAGTGGTTTACACTGCCTTCCCGAAAAAATCCCTAAAAAGTATATTCCCTTCGTACAAGGTGTTCAGAGTTGTAGATCTGAAAATTTTATCTAACTGGCAAGATGACGTGGGAAGGCTTACACTTACGGGGGAATCTTGCATGCCAGTGTTCTACCCCTTTAGCGATTGTCTGTTACAGATGTTTATGCTAATTAATGTTAATTTTGTTTAACTTGAACTACTTACATTACATCCGCTTTATGTGATTGCTTTAGCTTAAGTCCTCTGTGCTGGAAATTTCTGTACGTTTCTGTGTTGAAAGTATTTTGTATTTGCCTACGTTTATACTTTGCTTGTTTTTGCTGTTTGTATTCTCAGATGTCTGAGCAGAGATATCATTTTGTTGCAGATTACGAATAAAATCTTCTTAGGATTGCGTTGTTGGGTGATTACAACTTTACTTTAGTCTTAAGTGTAAGATGGAGTCTTAGCGGGGTAATTGGTTTCTAAACTGATTAGGCTACCCACGCCTTGGGGTTGGCGTCATTGCTAGCGTTAGCTAGCTAACTCGGCATGGTTTGATTCTGGATTCATACATAAGAGTTACTTTTCAGTTAGCATAAAAATTTTGAATCAAGATTTAAAAACTCAAGTATTTAGTCTGTTTAAAACTAATTGCTATGTTTTGGGGGACTACAGCGGCTAAAACTTTTCTAGCTCACCCAAAATGTTATTCGTCTCCTCCAGATAATTTTTTGTTTCATGACAGACAACCACGTAATTAGATTTTCAAATTAACTCTCATTGTAACAAGTTTATTATCATGTACCAGTAGGGCCAGAAGCTGTTGTAATTTCAGCAAAGCTGTTGTAATTTCAGCACTACAAACTGTAGGAATGACAGTTATGATTATGACTGTTAATGTTAAATGTTGCTCCAATCAGTTTTTATTGCATTTTCTGGCTCTTGCACAGATTGCAATCTTTCCAATCAAGGATGTAAACGCAGACAGTTTCCGTTATTGACGCATTTGTGTTTGGAAAGTTTGTTTTTTGTTAAACTTCGACAGCCTGCAGAACTTCGTTAAGAGATTGGCTTGAGGTTTTGTGGGGTTTCTCCCCTGAACTGACAATTTGTTCTTTCTGCGTGGCAGCGTAGGCAATTCTATGTTTGAATGAAATTGTTTGTCGTTCAGTCTTTTCGACGGGCTGCTGGGATTTTGATTTTTTCGCTTTTTAAACTTTCAATTTTTAACGTCCATTTTCTAGTAAACTACATTTGTCATTCAGGATTCAGTCAAGATTGTTTATGTAGGCGAGAAATGAAAATAGTTGTGCGAGAAAATAAATTTGACAGAATGAAAAAGGATTTTAACGACTTTACTGCAGAGGCGCATATTAATCGCTTCCGGTTTTTGTGAAATGTCAGTGCATTAATTCATTTGGTTTTTAGTGTAGCATGCAGTGCAGCACAGTTATTTAATCCTTTTTTGTTATTTGCGTTCAAATTTTAAAGAAGTTTATTACTGATGAAGATGTTTTTAGTTTTTAGCCAAAATTAACTAAAGAGTAGACATTACCGATAGTCGAACTACTGGATTACCGATTTTCATGGTAAGACAGGAGTGAGAGTGAGAGTATGCAGTATTTTTGTGATTTCATAATCAAGTTTCTAATTGCGATTCCCGACTTTTTCACGTTCCCTGATACTTTTTTGGTCCAATAATGATGTGTTTGTGTATAATTTTTTCTTCGAGCAATATTGTCCGGAAATATTTAGGTTTCTTGGGTTTCATTTTTTAAAACGTTTCACAGTTATCAGTTGCGCTATACGTACCCGATTGCCTTTTGATGTATAAGTGAAAATAATTTTTCTTGGCGTGTAATTTAGGTGTCTGGTTTGATTTTATTAGTACTGAGTTTAATTTTTATTTCCATCTTACAGACCCTCTTCTTGTTGTGCCTTCTCTGGCTCTGCTACCGGTTTATATTCCCCTCACCTGCAAAACACTTTGTTTCCTACACTTGTCCAATAACCCCCCCCCCCCTTTATGATAAAATTAGTGTTAACGTCAGACGACACTCAAATATTTATATATATACATACGGCAAAAGTTTTCTGCAACTAGGATTTCCGGCTTGAGAAGGGATCTGTTTGGAAAGTTGTTTTTGATTATGCAATGAGTGATATTAAACTGAAATTGATAAACTAGTTTATTCGAATAATCGCTGTTCTTACCAGTTTCTGTGTCTGCAGTAGGTTTAGTTTAATAATGGCCATAGTTTGCTCCTAGCAGAGCTCCGAATTTACAGCTTTTGTAACACTTTTTGTTTTTGCGACGGTTTTGTAGAACTTAAAATTTGTGCATAATATTAAGTCTGGCTGTGTAATTTTTCATTATATTTTTTTGGCTGACAACCCTCTATCCGTTTGGATTCATTTTTCGAGTCTGTATTTTGAAGAATGTTCAGTTTTTCTGGTTTTCCAATGTTCTCTGCTTGCATACTTTCGATTTTTGTATGTCGTTAATTTTATTGTTTATTCTAACGCCCAAAAGATCTATCATATCCTTACGGAGGGATTTTTTAAACTGCGTTTACTTACTATGTTATATTTACTATCTTATTATTTTATGTAAGGGAATCCGAGAATGCGGGGATGAGCACCGACACTTCAAGCCCTGTGGCTGAATGGAGATATCCGATTTCAAAAACCTTCACTTTTTTAAGCAACTTACCTCACCGCACAGGAGCAGTTTTTTGGATAACTACAAAATATCCTGTAGAGAATTTCTGCAGAATTCCTTTTTTGGGAGTGGAGAGCGCTTTGGTCTATGGTTGGTTAGGTCTTCTTTCTTGGTTGAGTTATTCGCCTGGTTAGAAATAAATTTTTATTTTTTTTTTTGAAAATTAAAAAATTGCTAACTCCTTTTTACTCCCTTGGGTCTCAACTGTCGAGGGTACTCTGCTAAAAGTGCTCTAGATATATAGATATGCAGTATAGCACTTACTTTTTAGTTTTCTTTAGCACATGTGGCTGGCTTAAGATATATCTAGATATATCTATAAATGGTTTTAACCCATTTGATTCAGGTTGCACGTGAGCTGGAAATTTCTGCAGCCTGAAATCAAATTGATCTGTTGACGTCAATATTTACAAATTCAATTTCAAGATTCTGAGGCATTTTCCTTCTTACTGCTCACGAGCGGCCTGACTGTTCTTGTTTTGTAGCCTGGTTTACGTGGTTATCTCGTGTATTCTCGTCCTTGTTCTCTGCTTTTCTTCTCTGATTATGCCTGGTGACCGCAGAGGATCCGCAAGCTCGGCAAAGCATGTGAACTGCGCATTATGTGAGCTGCAGATTGGGTCCAAAGACTATACCATTAGCTGTCCTTTGTGCCCTGCCAGTTTCCACGCGTTTTGTGTGGATATCGACAATAAGCTCTATCAGAATCTGGAAAAGCTGAATGCTTTACCATTTGTTTCGGTTTTATGTCCGCGGTGCAAGGACTTGCCGAGTCGGTTGAGTCAGCTAGAGTCCAGGTTGGCTGCCCTGGAAGGAACCGGAAATTCGGACTCTGTTGCTACTGCTACGACGGACAAACGCATTCAGTCATTGGAGCATGCACTGAACTGTGTGCTTGATCGGATTGAGCAGCTGGAAGCCAAGTCAGCTAAATTTGTTCCAAATCTCCGAGAAGAAATCGAGGAAGTGGTTCTGAAAGAATCGAAAAAGGACAGATTAGTTTTGTTTAGACTGCCTGAACCGACTGCAGAGGACGGCGCGGATCTGGGCATCGAGGGAACCAGATCAGCTGATCGCACTGAGATTGCCGAAATGGCCTCTAAGCTGGATATCCCGGTTGATGAAATAGTCGATGTCTTTCGCGATGGAGTAAAAAAGAAGAATGCGAAAAAGCCCAGAATCATTAAGATATCTTTTAAGCATCAGGAATCCAGACAAACTTTTCTCTATGGATTGTCATCGTTGCAGAAGGAAAAGGATGCCTGGAAGGACATATGGACTAGACCTGACCTTACCGAAAGAGAACGGATGTCCGACATGGCCTTACGTCAGCAGCTGGAAAGCTACAGGAAAAAAGAAGGTAGCAACCAAAATGTTGTTATTAGAAATGGCAAGTTTTATGATAAGGTTGCTAAGGTTGTAGTGCAGCTTGGCGCGTAGGAACCGTCACCCTCGAAGCGTACAAATTCGGATACACCGATATGTTGGTTGTTAAATGCTACTTCTTTATGTAATAAGATAAATGAGTTACGCCTAAAAATTTTTTACAGTTCTAAAAAACCTGTGTGCATTTTTGTTACTGAAACCTGGTTTAATGAAAGGAGGGACGGCGACGGTTTTTGCAGCGTCGATGGTTACTGTTTGTATAGATGTGATCGTGATGGCCCGGGAGGGGGCCTGGCTGTTTACGTAAAACGAGGTATCAAGCATAGTTTTGTGAAAGATATATCCAGTATTGGTTGTGAGAGCTTGTGGTTGGATGTGTTTTTTCGTAACCAGCAGTTACGGTTTGGTTTATTTTACCATTCGCCTACTCCTGGGGTGTCTAGCTTGGCGAACATTTTGCAGAATATGGAAGTTGGTCTTGTTGGAGCGGGTGGGCATAGTAAAGTAATAGTACTAGGAGACTTTAATATGAGAACAATAGATTGGACTGTTCCGCGTGGGCAGGGGGTCGATGCAGAGCGATTTCTGGATTTTGTTTTGGATAATAGTTTACAGCAGTTTGTGTACGAGCCGACTTCTATAACTCCCCCTTATAATATTTTGGACTTAATTCTTGCTAATTGTCCATACGGTGTCAAAAATATTGAAATTGAGCCTCCCCTGGGTTGTAGTACGCATAACATAATAACATTTGTTCCAAATGTGGAATATGAAAAAGCAAATGTAAATGAACGTAGGTATGACTTCAGAAATGCTAAGTATAACGACATGAAAGTATTTCTTGATAACATTGATTGGAATTTTTTGTATAGTTTGTGTAATAATGTTGATGATATGTGGAATATATTTGTGGATACTATTAATGAAGCTGTTAGAAATTTTGTTCCTCTTCAGAAATCTAAAAGAAAATTCTCTTTTCCCTTATCTGCTTCTACTAAGCTTTTACTTAATCGAAAAAGACGCACTTGGACGCGTTTTAGGGCATCACGTTGCGATACAGATTTAAATATGCATAGGATAATCAGTAAAAACTTTCGAAAGGCTTTAAGGTTGGATCAAACAAAATTCGAAAAAGGTTTAGCACGCAAGAGTAACTTAAAGGGATTTTATAGCTATGTCAAAAAAGTGCTGAATGTGCAAGATGATATTGGAACCCTACAGACAATGAATGGTGAAATGCTGTCTGAAAGTGATTTGAAAGCAGAATGCCTAAACGAGACGTTTGCTGATGTCTTTGTTGATGACGATAATAATGATGTACTGTTTCCCTCGCGTTGTGAGGAGGTTATGCCTGATGTAATATTTAATGATGTTAATGTCTTATCTGCGTTGAAACGTTTACCACCGAAAACTTCATGTGGACCGGACGGAATACCTTCTATTTTGCTAAAAAAACTTGCGTTTCAAATCGCTACACCTTTATCGAAAATTTTTGCTAAATCTTATGAAACTGGCCAACTGCCTCAAGATTGGAAAAAGGCCAACGTATGTCCAGTATTTAAGAAAGGAAGTAAACAAAACCCGAAAAATTACCGTCCCATTAGTCTTACAGTGGTGTGTTGTAGAGTTATGGAATCAGTTCTCAAAGAAAGCATGATGAATCATTTAAAGCAGAATAACTTAATAACCAAGGTTCAGCATGGTTTTCAGCCACGTAGGTCAACAGTGACGCAATTGCTTTCTTTTATAACAGATGTGGTAAAACAATTGGACATGGGAAGGTGCATAGATATTGTTTATATTGATTTAGCTCGTGCCTTCGATACCGTCTGTCATAGTAAACTTATAACAAAGCTTAGTTCTTACGGATTTCCTGAGAAAACAATAAATTGGATCAAACAGCTTTTGACAGGCAGAATGCAGCGGGTTAAAGTTGAAGGCTCGTACTCAAGTTGGAAAGCTGTGAAAAGCGGGGTACCTCAAGGATCCGTCTTAGGACCGTTATTATTCTTGCTTTTTATAAACGATCTACCTGACGTGATGCAAAATTCGTTCGTTAAATTGTTTGCTGATGATGCCAAGATTTACAGACCAGTATCTGATAAAAATTCTCAAAGCTTGTTGCAGGATGATCTAAATAGACTTGCCCAATGGTGTACACAGTGGCAGCTGTCAATTTCTGTTATGAAATGTTCTGTTTTGCGTGTATTCCCTTACGGAATTTCTAGACATAGTTTTGATTTATCGCATATGTATACGTTAGATGGTAGTCGGTTATCTGTGGTTTCTCATGTATCTGATTTGGGAGTTATATTAGACGATAGTTTAAATTTTTATCAGCACGTTGCAAAAGTAAGAGCAAAGGCATCTAAACGTGCAGGGTTGATTTTGCGCGTTTTTGCTTGTAAGGAGAAGGAATTTTTGGTTCAAATGTTTAAAACCTATGTTAGACCTATTGTTGAGTACGCAACTGAAATTTGGAGTCCTCGGTTTCTAAACCAGATTCGATCTGTTGAGGCGGTTCAAAGGTCTTTCACTAAGCGTATAAAAGGTTTTTACAATATGTCGTATCCTGAACGGTTGATTGATCTAAATTTGGATTCGTTAGAATTAAGACGTGTGTTTGCTGACTTATGTCTTTTGTACAAAATTGTGCATGGCTTGATTGACATTCCTTTTGATGAGTTATTTAGTTATGCTAATGTGGACGGTACGCGGTCGCATTTCTTGAGTCTACGACCGGAAAGGTTCCGGAGGACCCATACTTCTTACTTTTATTACCACAGAGTTTGCGAAATATGGAATGCTATGCCTCTTGATATAGTAAGTTCTGCTAGTATCCATATCTTCAAAAGAAAAATTGTACAGAGAAAAGATCTGTTCTTGCGTTTTCTTCGAGGGTAAATAGGTTTTTATACATTACTTAATTTCAAATTTTCTTTTTCTAACAAATTAACACACATATATATACTAACAAAAATGTTGACGTCATTCATATCTACTGCTATATATACTAACTATATTATGTTCACAGGGTTAAAACGCTCCTCTAGACTTAAAGTAGGGTGTATCTAAGAGGCTCCCTGAGCCTGCATACACCCGCAACCCTCCACAATAATATTGGAATATAAATTATTTTCTAGTTTTATTATACGAATTTACTACTTACGTCTATGTATATTGTGTTGTCGGGACCCACCAATGAAATTATTTCCTGTCGCCCCATTTAGGTGTTTACTGTATGTAGTTTACTGAATAGTAAAGTCCCCCGGGGGGTGAATGGAATGAGCTGATATGCTGCATTCTCCCCTCATGAGCCGGGTCCTGCGAATACCTGGCCTGTGTATATTATATACGTACTCTGAAAATAGTGCTCTGAAATGTAGTTATATATTCATGACTTTGGAGTCTACGTATTTATTCTGTTAAAGTAAATCTAAACTCCTATATATACTCACTAATATTTATAGTCATGGTCAGGTAATCGTGGCTCATGATGGATTTAGTTCCCACGAGATAACTGGGGTAGGTAGGTGAGCTATGCAGCATATCAACGCCAGGGGACAACTTAGAAAAACTAAGTTGTTGATTGCACTTGTTCGGGGGCACTTGAGCTAGTAGTACCTACATATAATGCGTTTTCTTGTGCTGTATGGCGTTTTGTATTCCACTTTTTGCGTTTCGCTTTATGGCATTTGGGATTTGTACCGAATGCTATTCTGTTGGTGTGAATAGTAGGGCCTAGGGGCGAACAAGTGCAATCATAGAGGTGGGTCCACAGTGCTCCTCTTGATACTTTTGCGCACATATACATTACGTATACGTATATTTGCGTGTCTTTTGCACTTGAACTGATATAGCACTGTGGGGCGGTTGTTCATTCCATTCCCTTGGGTAAACCCAGAATTTTCTTTACCCATAAAGTGCGGAGTATAGATTCCGGATCTTTTCAGGATAACCACCCCAGGCCCAGATTCCGCAAAACTTGATCAAATGAGCTGAAATTTGGTATGGGTATGTTTTCGGCCACACTTAGTTTAAATATCGCAAAATTCTTCGATTTCGCGAAATTTAATTTTTTTCGATTCGTAAGGGGGACCAAGGGGAACCGAAAAATTTTTTGTCCTCGATTTTGCTGAAAAGTTGTATTCAGGTGTTTCGAGGTCGCAGAACACGAATCTGAAGTTAGTTTTTAGATTCAACTTTGTGTTAGCTCAGTATAAGCTTACATCTTAAGCTCAAGCTTTAGCTTATATTGAGCTAACGAAAAGCTGAATCGAAAAACGGATTTCAGATTCGTGTTCTGCGACCTCGAAAACCCCTGAATACAACTTTTCAGCAAAATCGAACGCAAAAAATTTTTAGGTTCACCTTGGTCCCCTCTTACGAATCGAAAAATCGAATTTCGCGAAATCGAAAAATATTGCGATATTTGAACTCAGCGTGGTAGAAAACATACCCATACCAAATTTCAGCTAATTTGATCAAGTTTAGCGGAATCTGGGCCTGGGGTGGGTTATCCTGAAAAGATCCTAGATTCCTAGCAAAACGACCAATTGAGCCAAAATTTGGAACGGATAGATGGGTGTTGATTTAACCCATGGTCTCTCACATCTGTTCTATAGTGCTAGTTTCTGCATGTGACAAGTAGCCGCCGATACATTTCCAAATGAAAATAAATGGCATAACATTTGTTCACCTGTGTGAGTGTTTTCCTTGTTTTGTGATTAAGGCAAAAACGATTACGTATATATACGTATCCATGTAGAACGTTCAGGAGTTTTTTCGTTCCAGATAAATATTATTGTGGAAAATGTTAAATTTTGCAATATATACTAGTATTTTTATGAGTAGTGAAATGAATACACATGTATGATGTGTAGAATACGTATTTGTGTGTTGATTGAAATTTACGTACGTAAATACATTGATCTTATTCGTTTCGATATTTATTTCCGCAAACATCGGTCT
Source organism: Trissonchulus latispiculum (assembly GCA_030248195.1). Classification (NCBI taxonomy): domain Eukaryota; kingdom Metazoa; phylum Nematoda; class Enoplea; order Enoplida; family Ironidae; genus Trissonchulus; species Trissonchulus latispiculum. The sequence continues at coordinate 15,352 of JASAND010020326.1, forward strand.
ATATAAGTCCAACCTGTTATTTGCGGTTGTGGTTTTTTGGTGCTACCTCTCCCTTGCTTTAACTTTATGGTGAGAGTTTAGCTGAGGTTGGATTATTTTTACACTTTGGGTCCGCAGGTCTCCTATGGCCTTTGTGGTGCTACTGGGGCAGAGATCATTCCCTGAATCTGGATTCGATCGGATAGACACTTCTGAATGACGGTTCCATGGAATTCCTTCGGAATGTTTGAAGAATGAACCCATTTTGATCAGAATATATATAAGGCTGAATAGATTGTAAGAGTCCCAGGAAATTAGTAAAAAATAAAGAAATTCCGTAAAATTAGTCTTTACTTTCCTTGACATGTTGAGCCCGTTTTTTTTTGGCATCAGCACTTCTTGTCTGTTGGTCAACCCGGCCCAGAAAACTTGTATTTTCAATTCGAGCCTAAAGTATCAGCCAGGTCACAGCTCAAAGTTCAGAGGGATATATAGCATGTTCACCATAACTTGAATTTCAAGGTATTCTTCTTGTAACTTAGTCCATTTTGGAGTAGTGTATACATAAATAGATAAATTCGGCTTCGTCGGAATTTTTTCGTCAAAAATCGTCTATTTTGATGCTCAAATTCAATTTTTGGGCATAGTTTTGCATAGTTATATATATGTAAACCCCCCCCCCCGAAATCGCCCCCCTCCCGGGAATTTTGCTTCCCCCCCGGGATTTTTTGGAAGCCCAAATTTTTGCCACAAATAGGCCAATTTTCAAAAATTTTCCGGCTTCGCCGGAGTTTTTCGTAAAAATAGCTATTTTTAGCTTAAATCCTGGAACTTTTTGCATTTCACCATGCAAAATACGTCAAAAATACCATTTTTGGCTCATTTTTGAAAAAATCCCCCCGGGCCCGAGAGGGGTCCCCCGGGAAGCCCCCCCCCCTGAAAAAAATCTCTAAAAGATACCCTGCTTGTTACTGCTCTTTAAAGTATTATAGGGGGCGCGATAGCTCCGCGCGCGCTCCCTCTATAATATGGGTGTAAAAGGCTCAGGTCCTGTTAGATCCATTCGAGCACCGTGCCAGCTAAATACTCAACGAAACTAGCCAAATTTGGTATCGTTTGAATCAGCACGCCGAGTACAACAAGTAGCAAAACAGTTTTGGTCAAAATTTTCAACTTTGAAAATTTTCGATTTCGGACAAGTTAGGTCCGTTTGTTTTTTCCGTGTAAGTCACGCTTGGAGAAGCACTTTTCTTCGAACTCAAAAACTGAACGATCTGGGCACATTCAGCCGGTGAAGTTTGGTTTTTCTGAGAGTAGTCTGAGCTTATCTAGGGATTTTTTCTTGGGGGGCTCTTTGGGGGGCCCCTCGGGGGGCGAGTCATTTTCGAGGGGGTTGTCGAAAATTTTTCAAAATTTTTCTAAAAACATGCTAAAAATTGCGCTATTTTTATAGCAATTGCCAAAAATAAGCGGATTTAGTGCTTAAATAGGCAAAAATCGACTAAAAATCTCCGGCGAAGCCGAAAATTTTTTGAAAATTTGGCCTTCTGAGCGATTTTTTCAGGGCAAAAGTTGGTACCAAAAGGGGCACCCACTTTTTGGGGGGGGGGCGATTTTTGGGGGGAAGGGTGTTTATGGGGGGCCCCCCGCCCCCCCAGTAGAATAAGCCCAGGTAGTGTCGAAGGTGGCCTGACCGCTCAGATGGCCAAAAAAGGCCAATTTTGTGTCACGGCTACAGGGCCCAGGGAACAAGCTAGAGAGACGCGGCGTGTCGCATAAGAAACTTTGGGATGGGTAGCGTGTGATAACGAGGGCGATTTTTGATATCTGTTCGGGATCGTTCAGGCGGCCGGCCCAATGTTGGTCCGGCCAAATAGCCATTTTGGAAAAATTAAGTCCCAACTCCACAGAAAATAGTCGGAAAGGTTTATATTTTCTGATGGTCGATATGGTCCCATGTGGACATGTTTTCGCTGCCCGGCCCTGCATGCCAACTGTGCGACCGGCCAAAAGTGACCTAACGGCGTTTTTGGCCAAAAAACGGCCATTTTGTGTCACGCCCACAGGGCTCAGGGAACAAGCTAGAGACACGCGGTTTGTTGCATGAACAAGTGCGGAGGGGATACTAGTGCATAACGTTGGCCGACTTTTGATTTAGGTCCTGGACCGTTCAGGCGGCCGGCCCACAGGAAAGTCGGTCCAAATGGCCATTTTAGGAAAATTTCAAAGTCCCAATTCCACAGAAAATAATCAAAAATAGGCCTAAATATGCAGTTTTGAGCCATTTAGTGGGACGCATGTAAAGGTTATCGGGTTCGCTGAACACGATGAGCATAGTCGCAGCGCGGTGCGGTGCTGCCATCGTGCTTTACTGTAATGCAGCTACCATAGAACGTTGGCTGTAGACTTACTGTAAACGGTTAAACATATTAAGGGGGTGGCTACGAATTTCACTAAAAGTTCGATGTTGGAAAAGCTAGCTAGTCTTTTGCCATATAATAGTATTAGGTTTAGTGTAAAATAGTTAAAAGTTTGAAAGAATTCCATGCAGCGTAGCGTCCTTTATGACACGTACACAAACTTTGCCTCGCCCTGATCGCTATGCGCAAGGTACGGTACCCAAATTTTCCAGAAATAGTATTGACATATATATAGCGCTTTGATATCGTGTAAAATAATCCTTAGATCAGTGTATACTTTTCTGTGCGATACAATCAAAGTGCGAAAAATTGGGTGTTGTAGGTTCTATACGGGTGGAGGTTAACTAACGTCTAATGAGCTGTGGTTTATCAAGGGAGCCCAACTTTGCTCCAATTATATAATACTCCAAGTATCAGTCTTAACTTATGTAAAAATGACGTGATTTCGTTAATCCCTGCGTTCGCAGTGCTAGATTACATTATCGATATTGTCGCTGTTATTTGGTGCCAGTTCGAAGATGTGAGTCATTCCAAAGTACTGCAGCAGAATCGGCTGAAACCTTGCGCATTACAGGCCAATGAGTGTACCAGGATGTGCCGATAGCTAGGTCACTAAACCTCGCTCCAATGTTTAGAAATGCTAGATTGATTTCTCGAAGTATGGATGGCGATCGCTCCAAAAAGATCTAAAACAGTTGTAAGCGCATACTGAACGAAGAAAGCGTCATATCGAAAAACGGATTTCATATTCGAATTCAGCAGGCCAAATAACCCCTATAAGGACCTTTTCGGCAAAATCGGAGACAAAAATTTTTTTGACCCCATTTTTACTGCGCTTAGCTAGCTTTTCAGGCCTAAAAATAAGGGTTATTTCTTAACAAAAACTTTGCTAGCACACAAACCAGAAAACCAAAACTCTCGAAACTCACAGACAGTTTGCCCCTATTAGAGCCTAATATTTGGTAAAAAGCTGGGGTAGGCTAGGGGCTGTCAATTTTCTTAGATCGACAACGGCGCACGGTCACATCGCAACTTTTTGTCAAATTTCAAACTTTGAGCTGTTATAGCTGAAGAAGGAAGCAACGCTCGAAAGCCGGAATACTTTTAATATTTAGCACTAGTAACAGTTAACATTTGTGACAAAAAGTTTCAGAATTGGTCAAACCGTTAATCCACCAGAATTCAGAAAACCTTTTTCAAAAAACCCACTTTTCGCACCAAAATTTCGACTTTGGCGTAGTGCCAGAATCGATGTGTGTTAGATATAATAATGCCCACTACGGACTATTTAACCTTGATATGTTAGCAAATCATATGCCAAAATGCAGGTCTCTCTAAAGAAGTTGGGCAAAACCGTTCGTAGCCCCCCCCCTTAAGTTAGGTTTATAGGTAGCTTAGGGCATGGCAAACTAACATAGATATATACGTTTCGTAAACCTATTACGATGTCGCTGCGTGTTCGCGCGGCAGTAGGATGCTGCTGACGTACAGCACGGCCTATAACTAGCTACAGATAGGTAGCAACCGTCTGAAATTTTGCTTGTATATATCTGTTGATGAGCATCAGAAATCGTGCCGTATAAGTTTCCTTCATTGACAGTTTAATTTGCTTCTGGTTGCGCTGCAGTAGAGTGCTGCTGAAGTACAGCACGGTCTATAACTACCTACATATTTTGCAATCGTCTGAAAGTTTTTCCTATAACTGCAGAAAAGCATTAGAAATCGTGCCCTCTAAGCTTTCTTGGTGCAGAAGTACAGCACGGTTTAAATAGAACAAGCTACAGATAACTTTCTGCGACTATCTAAAATATTCTTGCCATCGGTAGTGGAAGAGGGTTTTCTGCCAAAATCGAGGAAAAGGAAGAAAATGGTTCTTTTCAAACTTCTTTGTTCTGTGGGTTCGGTTGATTACTGGGGAATTTTTAAAGTTTCTTTCACACAGCTTTAACTTTTTTGCTTAAAGTTTACTGAGAACCTTAAAAATGAAATAGGACAAGAATAAAAATGCTCCCATGGAGCATGAAAAATGCAATATGGGTGACATGGGATTTTAAGCGGACATAGGACTAGGTTTTAAAACGTTAGTATGGGAGGAGCAGGTTATAAATGACAAGAGGACTAGGTTTAAAGCGCACTAATGTAGACCAGCTTCGCTGAACAACCCATATTGGCGGACACTTATGTTCCACTCCACATAATATGACGTTTATTGACATATAGCACGGTTAACAAAAAAAATCACCCGAAATTTTAACAAAAAAATCACACCACCCTGACTCACAGGAAAGTCGCAGAGCCCCAATTTTTTGCGTGGTTATAGCCACACATCTCGACATTACAGCCTGTGAGTTTGAGCCCCAAGGCCCTCTCCATGCGTTCATGGCAGACCTTAAAGTGAAGGTACCCAAAAGTGGCCTAAAAAACGTTCATGACCGAAGTTCGAATTTCCGCTGCTATTTACTAAGGGAAAGCCCTAGACAACCCATACTGTACATATGACATGTCCTGACTGTGCGCTATCGATACATAAGAAGTTCCCGGTCGGACCTCTGAGCCGTCCTGGGGTGGGTGATTTTTTTGTTAAAATTTTAACAAATAAAAATCACTTTCATATTTTGTTACTGACCTCAGAACAGCAGCTAGAGCAAAACTAACGTTAAATTCGAGCTCAGCGACCTCGAAGACCCTTATAGCCGTTGTTTTTGAGGTTGCCTGACACTTCTGGGAGTCCAACCTGGTGACCAGCCGGGTCTGGACCGTCCGACGGTAAACGTGATCCCAGAAGACAGTATTAGGCCATAGTTACCGAAAAACTAATGCCAGATTTGAATTCAGCGCCCTGGAAAACCCCCTAGGACATGTTTATAGCCACTTCGGACTGTCCAGTTGGTACCTGGAGGGTCCGGACGGGTCCGGCAGGGGTCACGTGACCGTGGGTCATATACCACCAACATACGAAGTCCTAAGTTTCTCTGCCAAAACGGCTGGAAATAAGTTATAACCACTCACAAACACGAAAAAACAACATTTTAGCCTTTAAAACGGCAGTTTATAGCCACCAGACTTCATAATAGTCCCTGCCGGGGGCCATCAGTGACCACTTACACTTCGGCGGGGTCAGTTGGCCGAGTTGGAACACTAGGTTGGTGGTTTTGGGTTCTACATACGCTATTTAATGCGCTCTATCCAAAACTGATGAGAAAACATTGCTAGCTGCTCTCTGGGAACCGATCCGCCACTGATTTTTTTGTTGACGAGTGATTTTTTTGTGAAACCGTTAACAAAAAAATCACAAACTTTCGCCTGCTGCAACTTACTGGTAGGTTGTAGAGCAGCGAAACTGGGGTGGTTTAAAGCTTAGCCCAAGACCTATCCATGGGTCCTCAAAGTAATCGATTTGGTTTAGTTTTGCGAAAGTTCCAGCCAAAAAACCAAATTGTGATTTTTTTTGTTAACCTTGCTATAAACTCTACATTCTCTCAGCTTTCTAGGCCAGCATGCTATAATAATTTTGAAATACTACGTAAGCTTATTTCAGTCGTTTTATCCCGCATTGCCATTTATCCAGCAGAATTTGTGACATCAATTTTTACTGTAATGTTAATTAAGTTAATGCGTTTCATCTTAAGTAGGTAGCATATATATATAATAAGTATATTATATGCGAGCACAACTTACACTCGTAGTTGTTGCAGACGCTGAGTTATGCTTACAAATTGGTAAACTGTTACTGAAGAACTTCCGTCAGCATCAGGCTGGGAGTTTCCGCGAATATTGGTTGTTCAGCGAAGCTGGTCCATATTAGTGTGCTTTAAACTGGGCTTTTTTTACTGGGGGGGGGCGGGGGGGGGGCCCCCTTACTCGGCCCCACCCCCACTTTTTTGGGCTTCCCCCCACTCACTATAAGGTGCCCAGAAAATGCCAAGTTTTAAGGATTTTTGGTCAAAATTTTCAAACATTTTCCGGCTTCGCCGGAATTTTTTGCTCAAAAATCGCCTATTTTGGTACTCAAACTCAATTTTTGAGCACTTTTAAGCGTAGTCATAGCAGTATATGTAGAAAACGGGCTATTTTTTACTGCACTTTTAGCGATTTCAGACCAGTTTAGATCCCCCACTTTTGGGTTCCCCCCCCCCCCACTAGTGAGGAGGGCTCCCCCCCCTCTCCCCACCCCCACTTTTTTCGCCTAGAAAAAGCCCAGTTAAACCTAGTCCTCTTGTCATTTACAACCTGCCCCTCTCATATTAACGTTTTAAAACCTAGTCCTATGTCCGCTTAAAACCTCATGTCACCCATATTGCATTTTTCATGCTCCATGGGAGCATTTTTATTCTTGTGTATATAAACGATTCAATCAGATTATACCGGTAGCTTATATGGGTGTGACTCAGCTCAGCTGAGACGGTCGGTGGGTTTTCCTGTATACTTCGGTAGATTGGCAATTTCTGTCGTCATTTAACCTTATCTTCTTAGACGGTTATTTAAAGGTTTTCTACGCATAGTTAGGTAAAGCATTAAGCCTGTTTCTGTTGCTTAGCTTATGCGCAAGTAGTCAGAATATATATAGGGGGGTGGGGCAACTTGGGACAAAAATTTTAGTAGAAATGCTGCCATTCATCATAGCCCTGACTGGTCTAGACAAAAATTATGCCTATCGATTCTGCGAGCTCGGGGCTACTTGGGACTGCAAAGCTTGTTCTATATAGTAGACATGTGTGCGCACTGGGCCTAAAATTCCATCATACCAAGTTACCCATACCAAGTAGCCCCTTGGCCCATCTTGGTACAAGATGACGACCGCTGACGCTTTTACCTATTTATTACTCAATTCTTAGAGTCTAACCGAAACTAATGCTATCTAAAATGTAGAGAAATTGAAGACAAACAAATTTCTACCAAACTTTTTTACTTACACAAACACTTAAAGCAAACCAATCAGGTCAAAGTACAACAATGTTAAAATTTGCACTTTTAAGGCAGTTTTTTAAACAAAGTTCTGGAAATAATAGCATAGAAATGAAAAAACTGTCAAAAAACAGTCGCAAAACGTTTAATACACGTAGCGTAAAGTTTCCCCCCCCCAAAAGTTGAAGACAATGTCGACGATTTGGTCAAATCATCGGTTAACATGTCCTCTATGAGGTCACTGACGGAATCGGAAAGCGTGGAGAGAATTTTACGGCATCCTAATTTCCCCCTAAATTCACTCTGCAATAAATACTAAGATAGGAAGAGCCGTATCATCATCTCTCGCCGGCCACTGAAAATATCGGAAATCGTCATTTGTCATGGTTTTTCTGGTCGCATCCTCATGTAGGTTTTTCAAATGATGAGACAGGCTTCTGGATTAGTACACCTTCACACTACCGATGAACCAAGCGGCCTTTCCGGTGACGTCGATGAATTTGGCCGCCACAAAGTCACCGCAAGGCACCTCAGAAACCGCAGAAGCATCCTGAAGATCCGGATTCTGTGGCCACGAAACCGGCTTATTGTCATCATGGGCTGACTCTGATTCAGACTCAGTGCTGGCTTGGACGTCTGTGGTAACTGAGGTGTTCAGAGGAGGAATAGACACAGTCTAAGGGTTCACTAGACAGGGAGCAGGTGTATAAGATTTGGACTTATGTATTATATACATGGCTTACTTGGGAATTTATGTGTTTAACGTGTGTTGTTCCAAATTGCCCCCCATTGCTGAGAACGGGGCTACTTGGTATGCTTGGGTCTACTTGGAACGGGATCTTACTGAGGACACTGAAAAAATGCTACAACAAAAGTATTGGTACCTCTGAAAAATTCAGGATATTTTACCCTATAAAACATGTTTTCATGACTCCGCAGTAGGAATTTAGCAGGAATTTTTAACTTTGAAAAAGGTATACCTTTTTTTGGATCGAAAATGTGACTTGTACTGTTGGATGTAAATTGACACACATAAAACGTACATGGTCAGTGTTTTGTTTACTGGAAAGTATAAGTCACGTGCTTTCAGAAAAATATAAATTTAGCTAAATTAGAAGGGAGAATAGTATGGTATAGGCTTAAACAAATGTTAGGTCAATTTTGTCCCATGTTGCCCCAGGTTCCCAAGTTGCCCCACCCCCCTATATATTATAGCCGAGTGCTTGCTTAGCTATGCACACATATATATTTAGCGCATTATATTCATATAAATTGACACACTCACTCTGCACAGTCAGTTTATCATTATATCCTTTGCCTAGTTAGTCCCTCTTTCTTGGGGGAAATAGCGGAGGGGGTAGTGGGAAAATAATAAGCTGAGGAGGCTCCACAGCGTCTATTCTTAGCTTTAGCTTTATTAAATTTAGGTGCTGCTTTAGACAGTTCTTATTGGACTGCTTAACAGGAAGGGAATCAGAAGAACGAAGAGAGGGTTAGGTAGCTTATATGCTTATTACAGAGCTTAAGGAAGGTACGTATAATTGTTGTAGAGTTTGTTTTGTTGGATTGTAGTGAACAGACATGTACAGGTGGCGGGGGTGAACTCGGCGGCCGTATATAGGTTTTCTGAAGAACCGTATATATTTTTCCGGATTGTCAAATTGCCCCCAAGAGACTGGAATAAACCGGTTCTCGGGGCGGGGGTTGAGCGACCTTCTCTGGAGGTTCTGAGCTTCTGAGCTTCTCTGAGGTTCTGGGTTCTGAGCTCAAAACCAAAAGCCACAGGTTTTGAATTCTGCTTTAGGTTGTGCTTTCTTTCTAGTGATACGTATGTAATCTATGACGAACCATATTCTCTTCGTTCGACATGCCGCTCCACTGCGGCAAAGCGGATTCCACCGTATCGAAGTCCAACCTTCCCGTCTTTGCTCGCGATGCTCGGAAGAGGAGGAGGACCTGGGACATTTGCTCTTTCTATGCTCCAGGTGTTATATATATACGTATATATACATCTGACTTTCACACCTAGATAAGCCCATGTGAGCTTGAGGACGCTGAGAGTGTATATA
>JASAND010020328.1:0-18338 GCA_030248195.1 Trissonchulus latispiculum
GCATTCTACAGTCGTCTAACAGAACAGGACATTTCTGACGCTAACTATGAACATGCCGTTAAGGTATGGCAAAGCTTTAATGTACAGAATCTTGGTGGATATCATGATTTATATTTGTTAAGTGATGTACTATTACTGGCTGATGTGTTTGAGAACTTTAGAGCCTTTTGTCTTCAGCATTACGACCTGGATCCTATCCATTACATTACATTGCCTAGTTTTGGATGGGATGCTTGTCTTAAACTGACTGACATGAAGCTGGAGCTTCTCAAAGACAACGATCAGTACATGTTTTTTGAACAGGGTATTCGTGGAGGTGTAGTGATGATTTCTCATCGTTTTGCCAAAGCGAATAACCCTTATTTGGATTCATTTAATGATAGTTTACCTGTTTCATATATTATGTATCTAGATGCTAACAATTTATATGGGTGGGCTATGAGTCAAAAACAACCTTGTGCAAACTTTCATTGGCTTTCACAATCGGAAATTGATAAAATTGATTGGGAGGGTGTAAATGAGGAGGGAGAGGAGGGCTATGTTTTGGAAGTTGATTTGGGGTATCCTAAAGAACTTCATACATTGCACAATGGTTACCCACTTGCTCCGGAGAAATTGATAATTTCTGATGACATGTTATCGTCATATTGTAAACAACTGAAAGCAGATCTCAATGTGGCTGAATCAAAGGTGCACAAGCTCGTGCCCAATCTTTACAATAAACAAAAATATATTATTCATTTTCGTAATCTAAAACTTTATTTATCACTGGGCCTAAAATTAGAGCGAGTGCATCGTGTCCTTGCTTTTCGACAATCTGCATGGATGCATAAATACATCAGCTTTAACACTGAGATGCGCAAGGTTGCTAAGAATGACTTTGAAAAGAATTTGTTTAAACTGTTGAATAATTCTGTTTTTGGTAAGACTATGGAAAATGTGCGTAAATATATAAATGTGGAGCTTGTATGTGATCAGGCTCGGTTCAGCAAATTGGTATCAAATCCTCGTTTTGAGCGGGCTACTGCTTTTAATGAGGATTTGGTAGCAGTCTGTATGAGTCGAGCGACGGTCGAGCTCAATAAGCCCATCTATGTTGGGTTTAGTGTGCTTGACTTGTCAAAGCTGCTCATGTATGATTTTCACTATAATTATATTGTGCCCAAATATAAGGATAATTGTAAATTATTATTTACTGATACAGATAGTCTATGTTATTTCATTGAATGTAATGATGTATATAAAGATATGTCTGTTGATTCTCATTTGTTTGACTTTAGTGACTACCCTTCCGATCATTTTTTATTTTCCTCAACCAATAAAAAGGTAATGGGGAAAATGAAGGATGAAACGAATGGTAGTCCTATTTCAGAGTTTTGTGGGTTGCGGGCTAAAATGTACAGTATTTTGTGTGGTGGGGAGGCTAAAAAGAGGGCAAAGGGTGTTAAAAAGTATGTTGTGATATCTTAATCATACTGATTATGTTGAAACGTTGTTTGATAAATCTCTTCGTCGAAATGTAATGAATATGATTAGAAGCGATAAGCATCAATTATTTACTCTGACTTCAAACAAAATTAGCTTGTCTGCTTTTGATGATAAGCGTTACATCTTAGACGATGGGATTAGTAGCTTGTCGTATGGACATTGTGATATTGTGTAGTTTGCTGTCAATAAAGAAACACCAAGGACTTTGTCTTTTTTATTGAATAGGATAAGTATGACCATAGTCTATACAACAAACATTAGAGTTATTCATTGTCCTGTTCTTCATTCAAGAATGAGTGTAGTAGTTGACAGATAGTAGATAACATTATGAATAATGAATATTATGAAAATTTATCCCCGTGGACTTATAGGTAGGAAAGTAAATACCGGTTTAGACTGGTTATATTGTAGCAGTATGCTGATGTTGGAAACAAGTCAAAGGCGCCACAAATTTTTTAATTAACTTAGTGTAGTATATAATGGGTGAGGAAGGGCCTCAAGCTCCTCAGGCTCCTCTGTCCTAGAACCGCCATTTTTATACTACTGGGGGGGTAGCAGAAAAGAGGTCTCCGTTTGGTGGGGGGGTAGCCAACAGCCAATCAGATTGCAGAGACCCCCTCCCCGTTTGGTGGGGGGGTAGAGCAGAGGATTACTGTAGTTTTTGTTCTATTCGAAAATGGGTCCCCGTTTGGTGGGGGGGTAGCAAAGAGAGGTCCCCGTTTGGTGGGGGGGTATGCAAAAGGGGTCCCCGTTTGGTGGGGGGGGTATGCAAAAGGGGTCCCCGTTTGGGGGGGGGGTCGCCAACAGCCAATCAGATTCAGCCAATCTTAGCCTGACTTGGCGACCCCCCCCCAAACGGGGACCTCCTTCTGCCTACCCCTCCCCACCAAACGGGGACCCCTTTTGCATACCCCCCCACCAAACGGGGACCTGTTTTTGCTACCCCCCCACCAAACGGGGAGGGGGTATGCTTGTCGACCCCCCCACCAAACGGGGGAACATTCGCGTATTGTGGTCGGAGCACCGTTACGCAATGCCAAGAAGAGAAGCCCTCTAGTGGCTTACTCTTCTTCTATAATATAAAGGAATTAATTATGGACTCTTGGTGCAACTATACGTTTTTATATTATCATACAAATCACACTGATCTAATATACTCCAGTGATAACTTTTTAACGAACACACAGCTGGCATTCTCTATGTATTATAAGCCTGACACATCCTCTCCACGCCGACCACCCGCAAATTGGGCCCTTCACTTCAAAAAATATCCGCTATGTGTGTGTGTTCTAAAGCTCGACACAGACAGAAAACTCGCGCGTGCTTCTGCTTTCGAGCTTTAGTACACATGCAAAGAGCGAGTGAGCGTACCCCCGTTTCAACTGGGTACCAATTTGCGGGGGGGGGTGTCAGCCGTTAGCGTGCAGAGGACGTGTCAAGCTGACAAAACATAGAGTATGCCAGCTGTACTCTAATGGAATTCTGATCCACGAAATTGCCTCCAGAGGCTTCATCATAGTCCTACTGCTTTAGCTACTTAATATTAAGCCAAATTAGTTGATTCAATTTTGTAGCCAAACGTAATGAATGCACAAGACATCAAAAGATGTCATAAAAATAACAATGGGAAAGTTGCTTAAATAAAAATGTTTTGAGGAGTTTGAAATTGAAAAAATTGAAAGAGTTTTGAAATAACGTAGAGTTGTAATGTAACTAATTAACTTAATGGATCGATGTAGGTAAATCATTGCTATACTCAAATTTTCAGAAGAACAAAACATACCTGAAATTTTTCTGAAGCCGTTGGTCCTAAAATATAATGTGTACTGTGCTTAACTAAACTATCGAAAATGGATGGAAAATTCGATTGAAGCAAATAACATTAATCACACAGTAGATGTCGATCAAGCGATAGCATCATAACCGAAGAATAATAAGTTGCATTAAATTAAATTAAATAATTTCATGTCAATGTTTTGAAATGCTTAAAAGTCATTACATCGTAGTGCGAATTTAAAGACAGAGTCCTTGACGTTGTTCTAATCACATCGAAGAATCCTTCTCTGAAAACAAAGTGTGCATTGTTTTAAACAGCGAGTAATTCTCGATAATTACACAAACATCCGTAATGGAAATCTTTGAAATGATGGCTTTGGTGTAGGTTGATCTAACGTTTTATTTGGTTAATTTTTATATTATCATGTTGATGTTTGGATGCACTAAGATTAATTAACCTCATGGTATGTATGAAAATTACTGAAACCAACGTTCCCTGTTTACTCACGAAGTAAGAAAACCTGGAAGTCTTGTTGAAATGTGTAACGTTCCTGTGTATTAGACCTACAGACACTGAAGAATTTTTGAAATCGACACAAAACTTTTCTTGAATTAAACCTATGTCAAACTAAGTCAACAAGCAAACAAAAGAGTAAATCGGTATAGTAAGGCAGTAAGTATAATATGGGTTCGGAGGCACAACAAACACGCGTATCGTTTCAAGTTTAATAAAGTTTAACTTAATCTGCTAAAATTTAAATCCGCCGAAATCCGCAAAAATTTTCGGCTGAAAGTATTTTCGTGTACTTTAAAAATTTGTGGCACTTTTGCATTAGAACGTTCAGATTTTTGGTGTTGTTTTTACTTTTAAGGAAAAGCGTGTTTTTGTAAAAAAATTGTGTGAGAAAAAGTAAGAAAAAAGACTATCGTACAACTGCTAACAATACTATATGTTGAATTTGATTGAAACAATTGCAATTGAAATCACTGAAAATTATTGAAATGGTCCAAAAGCCTGTTATTAAAGTAATCTTAGAGCATAACGCATTATCGCAAACATTATTATGGACTTTCCGTAAATATTGTCTTGCTGACATTGTTGTCTCAACCAAATATTTCTTATAACAGTATACCTGCACAGGAGTGGACAATTACAGGTACTCTGCCATCCAAATGCCGTAGATGTGTAACTACCAACTTGTTCATAAATACAAGTCCCTAAAACCACAGTTAAGCAATAAGACAGAAGAAAACATCTTCAATAACAAGCAGCAAAATTTCACAGAATTATCAGCAAATCTTGTTGCGGTGATTTGAGTAATTCTTGTATGGCTTTATGATTTCGAACTTACAATATGTATAATTTGCAAGACATGCAGGCATAGAACTCTCCATCATTGCTATAGTTTCTAGTTGGCAGCCACATGTTCTCATAATAAATCGTTGGTAGCAGGATAAATGGCAGGCCTAAAATAGCCAGAATGTTCAGGATGTTGGTTCCTATTGTCTAGCTAAAAGGAGTTGTTTAACTCCTTTAAACCTGTGCGCGAAGAGGCCCTAAAATTAGAATTCAAAATTTTAAGCTAAGCGCTCCTTTAAGATCTACCTCAATGTGGTATGGTTCTCCCGTAAAAATAAAGCTGCTTGAATTTTCTGGGGAAGGATGGCAATGACCGTAAGGAGGTGGTAGTCTTCTTTCTTTCCTCTAAGATACAAAGTATATAAGTAAAGTAGCATAAGATAGAGTAAAGTTGCAAAATTGATCAACTAATGGTTCAGAGATAATAATAGTAATTACTGAAATAGCACGACCGAACTTCCTACAGTTAAATTTAGTATAAGCTTTTTTGTTTAAGAAATTGATATTTCAAAATTAAAACTACTGCCAAGTATTGAAAGGCTGTTGCTGATTCCTTACGTAAGTAACTGCAAATGTAGACAAATGTGCTTTTGGTATGTGATAACCTTCCGATAATGGAAATGGTTGTGTCCCAAATTCGTGCAAGATTAATTTTGGCTGGTCAGTCAGTGAACTTTGAAAAACGGTTCCCACTGTTACATTTACAGTAAGACGAACACCTTAAACAATAATTGTTATGTACAATCTATATAAAGATACACAGTCAGCAAGATACACAACAACAACAACAACAACAACAACAACAACAACAACAACAGCAACAACAACAACAACAACAACTATCTACATAACGTTCACAAATCTGTAAGTCATGGAATTATAACACAACAACCAATTTTTTAAATAGCAATTTTATAATATTAAGTATGCATTTATTTGCAATCATTTCTGTTTTCTGAGGAAAGTGACCTCACAAGACTAGTTTTGTAAGCAGTGGCATCACAGAACGGGTTTTGTCAGGTTTGGGCCTCACGGAACAAGTTTTGTGCGATTTCGGGTTTGGGACGATATATATATATATATATATATATATATATATATATATATATATATATATATATATATATATATATATCTAATTTAGGGATATAGGTGGACTTTTTCAAGACTTTTCCGGCATTATGTGGCATCCACATAGGCTTATGTGGACTTTTTGGTTTGGTCCTTCAGAGATAAATGTATCTGAAGCAAATGTTTCCTTAGCAAATCATAACATTTGAAAGACTTTAGTCCCAACATTACCATAACTTTCGCCTGCTTGTATTATCAGATTAGTCGTTAATGTTGCACACTCTCCTTGATACGGATCAACAGATACAACAAAGTTTTCCTTTCTGCTACCCAAAAGAATAATATACACCTTAGACTAAAAGTTACAATTACAGTGATTAATGCCTTTGTTACATAATATTTGCAAAATTAGTATATACATAAATCAAATGAAACGTAAAAAATTTGACGCTATGATAACAATTTTTAGTGTTGCAATTAATGCTCTGTCATATCAGATTCTTCATTTTACATGTTAAACTTTTTGTTTCATCAAGACCACCTCAAGCAATTTATAGCCACCACTTTGCAGCTTTTAATAATATCTTCTAACGGAGCAGGAGAGTATAGAGGGGCATCATCTTTGGCAATGATCATTTCTTTAAATGTAGATAGCACCAATTTGAATGCAAATCTCCTTTCGACAGCATCCTGGTATTTTCCCAGCCGGTCGAAGGCCGTTATTCGCCGTGGCTAAAATATTTAAAACTATGTCAAGAGAAAGCTGTTATTGTTTTCAATCATGTGGCTACATTTAGTCGCCAACTGAGTACGAACTTTCATAGCCGAGTGGTTGCTTGTAATCTACATGCATAGGACATGTTAAGTCGTGTGTTTAAAAAATTGGCGCATTTCTGGTTTAATGCTTTCCCTCTCCCCATTGTCGTCAATTAATGAGACTTTTGGAGTGGAGATGTTGAGGTGTGCTTATCACGGACACAAAACCGAGGAACAAAACTATTTCATAAACTAGCCTGACACTTCAAGAAGGTCCGCAATGACATGATTGGTACAGTTTCCAACAATTGATTAAACTCTATGAAGTCAATCATCAACTTAGCCAAGGTAACAGGTGTCAGTGATTTTGGACCAAATAGAGATGAAGCATCGAACCACTTTATTTGGGCTAAACATATATTTTCCCATAGTTGCATTGTGGAATGAAAGCTTTATACAGTTAACATTTTTAACAAACTTAGCCGTGAGCGAAATCCTCGGATAATTGATTCAACTCCAAAAATTCAAATATTGATGGATTAAGTTTTGAAATCGTAATAATTACTAGCATAGCTATTGTTCATTATTTAAATGTAATTGCTGCAATACTCGGTAACCTACCATTTGATTTAGCGCAGATATTAGACCAATTGTCTTGTATCTGGCAAAATGCAATCCCTGAAATGTTGCATGGAGCGTGATACGCAGAACTTGAGAAATATTCTATAGTGGAAAATGTGCAACTTTCGTCAGTTGTATTATGAGGGAATCCCATGAACCAACTAATGTATCTAAACAATGCACAGAACTTGAGAGCTGATTAGTATGCAACTTAAGATCCACATTTAGTTTTTTAATATTGAATTAGATTTATTAAGTGCAGCTTGCCAGAGATAGAAAGCATAAAGGCAAAGCTAAAGGTAAAGTGACCCCTGGAGAGAACTCCAACCTACAGAAGGTTATAGGGTGGCGGTGCTTATCTCCGGATTCACAGCCCGAAGCCAGGAGCTACAACTTTAATGTTGACTACATCTGTGGAAGGGGGGCTAGCCCTTCATCAGGCATTACGCCAGAACACAGACTCGTGTTACCTTCCTACCGCAGTGGTACCCATTTGCCGAACATTAAGGATAGGCAGCTGGATTGGCTGGAGCCGACGGCGAACCCATATGTGCTTAGTCCCTTGCTCAAGGGGATTTGCGAAAGCCTTGTGGCAGCGGGGGTTCCAACCTAGGACCGTAAGATCTTTAGTAGAACAGCTTACCACTCGGCCACCGCGGCATAGAAAGCATAGAAAGCTTACTCTTACAATGGTTACTGCTTTCTATTTAGCTTTCGGGTTAAACATATAGAGAAGCACTATAAGCAGCTCGAAAAATTGTTGGAATTATTGTCACAGACAAGACTAAAGCCGTGGTTACACTTGACAATCTTGTGACAACGCGTTGTCACAACTGCCGTTGTCACGCACAGTTGTCAATGGTGACAACTGTGGTTACACATGACAACTATTGCCAGCAACCTGTCCGTTGAGTTGTGACAACGTTGTGCCAATTTTTGGCGGTTTCTTGCTTATTTTCTTTAAATCTTAAATCTAGTAAATAAATAAAATAGTTTATCGCCCTAATAGTTTATAGTTTACACATTTTATAGTTTATTCAGTTTTGTTTATAGCTTTCTAATCTTTTTGAAGCAAAACTTTATTCGAAAATTATATAATTAAGTTATTTCCACGTTTCTACGCTTCTTAAAGTTGCGCAATTTTTGTTTCTAGGTGAACTTCATATTAATTTTTATTATTCTCGTTTCGTTGTCTACAGTTATGGTAAGCAGCAAAAAACGAAAAGTCGCCGCGTGCCTTCTTATTGCTTACCTAACCGCGCCAAAAAAGCGCAAGCGCGATGTTTGGGTTCTAAATTGGAAGTCTGAAGAAAAAAGAACTGATCAAGGATGTGGCGAAAACTTGCTGAGAGAACTCGCCTTGGAGGACCCATCCTCCTATAGAAGATGGATGCGGATGGATGTTGCGACGTTTACTACATTGGTTGATATGATACGCCCATTTGTTGAACGCCAAGATACGTTCATGAGGAATGCTATTTCTGTGGACATCAGATTAGCCGTCACTCTACGATACTTAGCTACAGGTAAACACAGTAGTTTTAAACCTCATTTTAATAAATGCAAACCATAAACAGACAACAAGAAAGCATTGTATCAATTTCTAACCGAGTGAACTGAGTTACAATGGGCTTGGCAACATGGTAGAATAGACTTTCCCTGTAGATGAATCAGTCGCTGTATGTTGAGACGGTTCAGATGCAGGGCGTGTGGGCATGAACGCCGAAAAACTAGTTAGCTGAGATGTTCCTGGTTGCATCCAAATATCAGGAGAATAGGAATATGGTTGAGCCAGGATGCCCCCAGCCTGAGCTTTCATAACCAATCGATAAAATTCAGCTTTGACGAAGCTTTTAGCTGAAGGAGCCAGTTGGCGGAGTTCCGCCGCAGCCATTTTGCCCCACATATCATCGGCGTCCTCTTTGTCCTCCAGTACTGACATAGCTTTTGAAAGGATATCCTCGGAAGCAGGAGTTTTCCCCATTTTACGTCGCTTTGCTTGAGTACGCGAAACAGTGGTTGTCTGATTCGAACTCGCGCTGACTGGAGTGGAAAGATCAGTGTTGTTCCAATTTTTCGCTGTCGCCGTCGTCACTTTCCTCATTTTCCTCTTCCAAAAATGGGGTAGCTCCCCCAGTCTGTTCACAGTGCTCCAGCTTATCCTCTTGCGTTAAGTCCATAGTAGAAACACTTTCTTCAGGAGTTAACGATGCTGCCAAAAACATCATTTTGTCAAAGTACCGCCGCTGAGGTTTCGTCACATCATCCGTTCCAGTTCCAGACTTTTTCGAAATTTTGTAGGATTTGAGATGGCGATTGAATACAGTCCGAAGATTGGAGAACTTCCTCTTCAGAGCATCAACTAAAACATTAAAAACATATAAATAATTTTGGTATTAATTTGTTTCGGGTGAATCCTTCCGATCCTTGGCCTGCAACTTCAGGATTTCTCATTCCACGATTTCCCTATTCATTCCCGAAGTCTGCTCCATACTCTACCAGGAACTCAAGAAACAGCATTTGACACCACCTAGTTGTCCTTCCGATTGGCTCGAAATTAGTTCGCGATTTGAGTACACTTGGAATTTTCCAAATTGTATCGGTGCCGTGCACTCGATGGAAAGCACATCCGTATAGAGCCTCCACCGAACTCGGGGTCCTATTACTATAACTACAAAGGATTTCACAGTGTAGTTTTGATGGCGTTGGTCGATGGAGACGACAAATTCGTTTACGTTGATGTTGGAACTAACGGCAGAATAAGTGATGGGGGTGTGTGGCACAAGTGCAGCCTACGGAATGCGTTAGAAGAGGGAAAAGCGAAGGTTCCTAATCATCGGTCATTACCAGGCGCCACCTTACCTTTGATGCCTTGCGTCATCGTTGCCGATGAAGTTTTCGGACTTAAGGACTACCTTATGCGACCCTATGCTGCCAAATCCCTAAATGAGGAGCGCCGAATTTTTAATTACAGACTATCTCGTGCCAGAAGATGCTCTGAAAACGGATTTGGCATTCTGGCCAATGTTTTCAGAGTATTTCTTTCCACCATTCCTTTAGCTCCCAAGAAAGTGGTAGAACTCGTAGTTTGCGCGTGTGCTTTGCACAACATGCTGCGATCCCAGCGCCATATTGATATCACTGATCGACCGAACGTCGGCTTTAAAGATTCGGGCAGCGGTGGGTCAGGATTGCTCAATTTGCAGCCAATCAGCCGAAATCATTCTTCGAGTAGCAGTGTCATACGAGATTAGTTCTGCCATTACTTCAATACTGTCGGATCAGTTTCTTGGCAGGCTGGTCGAATTCATTAAACACTGAACTAGTTTAGCTTAAAATTTAAATGAATCTTACCTGTATAAACTGAAGGATTTCCAATTTGTTTGCAGATCTCACTGATTTTGTCATTGTTGCTTTTTTTTTTCATAAAATCGCTGTGCTTATTATTCCATAACTCAGGATGTTCAGCATAAAACTCAATTAACACAACTTCCTGCTCAAAGGACCAACTGATTTCTTCCTTTTTAATTCTCGGCATAGTAATAAAAATTAAGAGGTAGCAGAAATAAAATATGACGGTCTAAAAACCAAAATATAATTGAAATCAATTGATAAAATTACGTTACGAATTGAAAAATGTTAATTTTTATGAAATAACTGAAAGCAATTTGCCAAAATCTTCCCCGATAACTCAAAAACTATTTATAAATACAAGGAGAACTTAAAAAACAACAAATTACTTCATAATATATTAAAAAACTCAGAAAATTGTTGTATACGAAATAAAAAAACTACATTTCAATGCTATGTCTGAAGACGTTGTGACAACGAAATCGGTCGCCGTCCCAACGCGTTATCACGAGTTGTGACAACCTATTTTGACTGGTTACACAGACAACGTCGTCACAACTTTGTGACAACTTCAGTTGTGACAACGCGTTGTGACAACGCGTTGTCACAAGATTGTCAAGTCTCAAGTGTAACCACGGCTTAAAGCCAAAATACAAACAAGACAAAAGTAAAAACACAAACAAGACCATTGTCAACACTATTAAATAAGGTAAGTTATAGCAGTTTCACTACCTTGGAGTGCATGACGTATCACCAAGAAGTACCCAGCTGCCATTCTCACTTTTGTAAATACCATATACCAGTTCCGCTTCAATTCCATAGTATTCGTATTTCGTGTCGTTCCAGTATTTGCTTCTGTAAAATCAGTTTATATGTTTTCAAAGATCCATTTTTCCTTAATAGATGATTGACATGGAACAATGACGTATAAAATTGCTGTCAAGGAACCAGCTATAGAAAATAATTAACAAGTTCTAGGCGAAATGTCGTATAGCGACCAATGTCTTGATGTCCAATTACCAAGTTAATTCTACATCAATTTACACCATCGAGAAGTTCTGAAATGGTAATTGTAAAACATTCCTTCAGATTAATTCAGCCACTTACAAAAGGTGTTCAAAAAAATCCTGATCTTGATCAGCATCCAGGAACACTGGAGGATGACTCAAGGGGTGCTCTTTTCTGCACTTTTCTAGCACAATGGAAGGTATTCCCACTGGATCAGCTAAAATCCGGTAGCATGCTCGATCTCCTCTCATCCAACCCAGAGGACATTTATTGGAATAGTTGAGCATTGGAAAGCTGAAGTCAGGGATTCTGTGCACTAAAATGCGATACGCCAACTTCTAATAACATTAGAACTTCTTTGGTATTCCTATTTTCCTCACCTGTCTGTACAAGCTAGCTTATCAGACAGGCCACATTAATGAATAGGTATCAGAAAAAGTCATGGTTTGATTAACATCATTATACTGTTTGATTTATAATACGCAAACAAACTACGTGTTAAATAATGTCAAGCAGTCATGTGACAAACTGGTTAAGAAATAATTAGGGATACGCTTGGCTCGCAAATTCTTAACTTAAAATTTGCTAAGACAGTTAGTTGTGAATTAGCGCATTACATACGGTCAAGAACAGTGCCATTAGAACCAGTTCTTGAAAAAGAAAACACATTATGGAGGAAGCAGTAGGACGTGGAGTATTGGCAAAAGTCATCGCAATTGTTGTCACTCAACTTCACAAGCCGAGACGGTGAACTGGAGCCGCACAAACAGTGGGTTTGATTAAAACCTAAATATGTCAGTTAATTCTCACTGAATATTAAGGATTGGTAGACAAAATTATCAACAAATAATATTTAAATTAAAGATAGAATTTATAAATTTATGAAAAAGACGGTTATAGACAGGATTTTGTTAACATACAAACACACCTGAGAACTGGAAGCCCCACGCGAAGCAAACCTCAGCACATCCAACAGACGACCGCTTTGGAATGGCTGAAAACTCTTTGGAGCAGACAGAAAGTGAGCAATTTGCAATTTCAAAGCACCCTAGTGACTTATAGCCGGTTGCCAGCGGGTCATCTGAAGTATCAATGCAATTGTTTGAACATTTGAAATTAAGTTCTTAGCTATCAAAACTATGCAATGTCTAAACTCTTCGACCATTCAAAGCTTCAGCTGTCCGTGTACATAGCATCCATCTATTTTTTGAACTTACGAAGGAACTCAAAATACAAAACACTGCACCAAATTATCGGTGAAACGGTAAACGGTTTACCATGGCTGGTGAAAATTATTGCAATGAAGTCTAATAGTAAGTACAAACAAAGACATGCTAATAAAAGCAGATTTTATCAACGTGTGAATAGTCATTGTGAAGACAAGTTGCTATTTTGTGTGATGCTGGGGAATTACCTGGATATTGGAAATAAGGTTCTGCCAAAATTTTTTCCATATCCTCCATTAAGTAGTACTACAATGATTAAAAGTAATGTTAATAAAACTAGCTAGACATCTTCAAATTCCACGATTAAAAACAACTACAACAAAAACTCCTCATTCGAGATAAATTTCAATAGTGTTCTCAGCATGGATAGTAATTATGATCATGTTCACCCGCGAATTCCTCCAATTCCTCCAAATGTTCATTCAATAACCAGTACTGTGCAATAAAGGCATTAATTGCAGGCATTTTGAATATGTTTCCAAGAGTTCGCAAGCACTTCCTAATGTAGACTTTTGTGTTGTGTGACTTAATGTTTTAAGGTATTTTCTCCCATCTATTTTTTGTTGAGAATGTGATAATATCTCTTTATATTGACATTTTATTTATCTTTAGACGATTGTTTCTGTGTTATTGCAATTAACAATTGAGTCTCGTGTTCATTTTTATCTTCTGCTTGCTGTTATTTAATACGTTTTGATTTTTTGAAAGTTTGTTTTTGTTTTATTTATTAAGATGCAGTTAAGATTTTATTTATAGTTTTATTTTATGATTTATGTTTGGTTCTCCAGGTGATTGCTTTATTCATAGAACGATAAATATTCTAGAGAAAACGAGTATATACCGAATGATAAACGAAAGAAAGAAGGACGTCAGTGTAACAAGAAATGATCAGACATTTAAACTGAAGCCCGAGAGTGGCTAAAAGAAGGGATTTTCCGATTTTTCCCCAAAACACTGGAATAGCCGAATGACTAGCATCAACATCGGAGCAGGTTTTGAAATGATGAACCCACACACCCTCCTCCAACGCGTATGGAGGAAAGTACTTCTAAGTTGGAGTTTAGTAATTTTTTCTAAAACTGCCCTGTGGTCTACTTGCAAGCCATTAAGTAATGCAGTGAATGCAAAGAACATACAAATTAAAGCAATCGGAATAGTTTTCCCGTTTTTATCAACAAATCAGACTAACAAATTTCAAGAGTATATAAAAATAGAGTGCTGGTAGACATGCTTCATGTTTAGTACAGCTATACTCCGCAGGTGGTAAAAGCTTAGGCCAGCGATTGCCCCACTCCTGGTAAATCAAATCCTGGTGATCCCCTCTGCAAATCAGTGCCTGTCAAAAAACCGTGGGTATGCTCAGCTGAGCTTTGTGAACATCTACAGTGAAAGGATATATCCCCTTACAAAAATTGAACCTACTTCAGGAACATTATAGCACTAAGCGCAACAACTGAGCTAATTTGAATTTATCACTAGTATCCGTCCAAAGACGAATAAAAAGTCCTTTAAGTCAATTTATAAAGTCATGTTTTGTCGAAAACAGAGAGAATCAACTATTAATATATTTCTGTGATGACTAGTCCACGTGTTTTTCACCTCAAAACATTGGACAAAATTTTCACAGATAAACGGTTTATTGGAAGAAGAAGAGACTAGTGCGCCAAAATGACCATGCGTAGTACTAGAGCGTTTAATTTTGCTAATATATCAACAAGTCTTGAAATCTGTGTTGTCTTTGCTCAATACCTACCATTTCTTGGCCCAACAGTGACCACATTCCGGTAGTTTTCCAGTATGGATTCAGATTACAAACAGTAATTGAGGGAAACGGTGGCTGATAAAGCATCTAGAATAGTTAATAATATAGCTGAAAGTCGACGCGCGTATGTAAGCGTCTGCATGCGTTAGTGAGCATGAATATGCTACAATTCCTTTTAAACGGTTAAAACGGCATGTTACAATCTGAGGCGTCGACGCGCGTCTACGCACGTCGACGCGCGCAGACGCTCGTCTCTCTGTGTTCGCGATTATGAATGCACCTCCAGACCTATTGTTAATATAAAACAGTAGCTTATTTCAAAATGGACTTGATTCCAGTGTTTAACTTTACACTATGACTAGGGTGCTTGCTACTAACGCTGTTTTTACGAACATTACCGCTGTTTGGGGTTCATTTCCAAGATAAATACATGTTATGGGTTATTCTGGCCACGAAATTTGTGCTTCGGGCGGCATTGTTTAGTTCATGGAATAATTATCTGAATACATTTTCTGCAGCGTTAGGCTGTTGTATCTTAAAGCCAGTAATGAGATTACTTGATTTGCTACGTCAGTGGGAAATGTTCTGTAGAGTCCAAAGACGTATCCTGTGAAGACTGCCAAATTTCCTAGAGTTATGGTTGCCAAAATAATCCCGATAATTGGACGTGTCTTTACATTAGTCAAAAACCTGCACACATGGACCTGAAACAAACTTAATTTCAAGTGAAAATACTATTTTATTAAATATACTGTTTACAATCAAATTCTGATCCCAAACATATATATTACGAATTACTTGACCCCAATTTTTTTAAAAAGCTTTCATTTTTCATGAGTATTTGCTGTGCTGCTTTGCCGTGCTCTGACATAATTCAATCCTAGCTCTGAGAGTGGCTGATTACAGGGACATCCACTGAAGATGAGATTTCATCTGTGGACAAGCTTAGAGTGTTTGAATTAGTTTACTTTACTAACTACTGCTTGCTACTGAGCAATTAAATTTTTTATGTACTGAGGAAAGTTAAACTGAACAGAAATTTACCGAGTTAATTAGCATCACAGGCAATCGTTGACTGGCCGGATTAACATTATTTGTCATATCAAATGAGAGGAATAAATCATGGATTAGCCTTCTGCATCAATATAGGCTAACTGTTTAAGCAACATGTAGCAAGTATACCGAGAATATAGCCAACTTCAATGTTAAACTGCCACAGGTGATTTCGTAAACCTAATAGAATTCAAATGAACTATTTATAATTTTCAGACAATCAGTTGTGTGTTAACTGTTTTTGTCCAACGATGACGCTCCATCAGAAACATTAAAAGCTCTTTTTCTGAACTGTAGTACGTAGAAGTACTCAGTTTTAAAATAAACCTTAAGTACTTTTTGGTAGAACGTTGCAATATTGTGTATTAGCATTAAATGTTTTAAACTAAAGTTAAGTTTATGCTTGCTTCGAATGTGCATGTTGTTGTGTGTGTACTGTCAATTAGTAACGCTGTGGTTCATAGCTGAGTAGGTTTCCATGTATTCACACTGAAGCGTCTTGAAATTCGTGAACGTTTGGTCGGCGGACTGGACATATAATTAATGACCGCATAGATTCAGCTCTTCCTGCTATCATGCCAATAGTCTTTAAAAATTGTTAAGGTTGCTAGTTCCCGTTGTTAAGATTTCGTCTACACTATGGTTCTGCGTCCGCTGTGCACGATTGTGCAGAGGTTTGCTACAACATGGTTTAGCACATCGACGCTCTACTGATTGAGTCATCTAGGTACAATCGAACCCAAGCTACAGGGACTGCCCATAGAACAAAATGCGATTGATCTATATACTGTGTAAACATGCTATGCTACGTTGAATGCTACCAAAATGTATAACCCATATGGTAAGCATACGATCATTAGTTACCCCGACTAACGAGTATAACTCGACACTTCAATTTCTTATGGGCAAGTAGGTGGTCCATTAAACAGCCTCAGAAAATTCATATTATCCTAAACCAGAACCAATTACTGCGAGGCTAAGCGTTGGACTAACCTGCTGACGTTGATGGTTTTTCTTGTTGATAGTTGATAGTTAAAACTTTAAGAAAATAATTAAGGCTGAAGCTATTTCAGACATCAAACATACAGTGACTATGGTTAGCTAAATGACTCTAGCTTTGAGCAATCGGTGGTAAAGAGATCTATAACACTTAAAGGTAAAAGCTTTCAGTTATGAAAACCAATCAATTTGCTTGGTTTAACGCCCCAGTAGCCGTTAATGAAAAATACCATTGAAGTCAGCACTTAATATACAACAAACAGTATAAATATTCCAACAGAAACAGCTACGTTCTAACAATTTTGTGCTAAAAATTAAGTTCTGCAGTAGACAGTTGAATCAAAACTTTATTGCAATTAGCACTCCGCATCATAAATCTTTGTAATGCTAACTTTGTAAACATGAAGCTTTTAATGCTAACTTTGTAAACAATGAAGCTTTAGGCAAGCGAATTAGATCATTCTGGCGTCAAATTAATGATTTGATCTAATTAGTGGGTGAGCCTTTCCAGCAATTCAGAGAGGCCTGACGACTTATGATAAAATTCTAGAAATTGTGATCCAAAGAAATCCAAAGCTTTTGGCGAATTTCAATCTCCAAATCCAACAGGCTCCGTGGGCGGTCGTGTTCTCAAGAAGCACCTACTGGGAACACTGAAGGTTAGTTGATATCTGGGACATCTTCGTCAGTTTTCTCGAACGAATTGCCAGGAATGCAAGCGCATTTTGCATGAAATTTCAATTCGACAAAACCTAATTGGAGACTTTGAAATTTTAGAACTCAAGGGAAGATAAATTTATGCTAAATTTTGAATTTCATGGCTTGATTTTTGCTTTAAAATTGAACAAAAATAGAAGCTCAAGAAGTTAAGGAAAAAATGTTAATTCAATGGACAAAACGGCTTCATTTCAAAAAAGTTAGGCTCAACTGATATCTAGTCCTACATTTTTTTAGATTCTGAATAAAGTCCAGACTTAGAAACCTAAGAGCAGCGAAGTCCAGGAAACTGAATCGAATCGGATAAAGCAAGAGGGGGAAAGGGGAGGGGTGATCCTCCAGAACTCTTCCAACAACCACGCAAATTCCCTCCAACATTTTTATTAATTACACTCCGTATTCTCCTACTTAATGCCCTAACTAAAAAACCTTTATTTAATTACATAACACAATTTAAAAAACGGCTACACGTGCCGCTGATTTCTTCTGCCTGTCTGGCTCAGTCTAGGCTGTTTCTGCCAGATGATTGTCAACAGGACTTGAAATTGTTTTAATGAGAAGGTAAAAACGCAAAAACAGAAATCCTACATTTCATCGCTCGCGAAAATGCAGCAAGACTCCATAAATAAGAATAAATCTGCGTTTCTATGGCAAGGAAAACGCAGAAACCTTAGAGAGTGTATTTATTTATTACTAATAAATAAACTAATTGGGTTGGTAGGCCGACATAAATTTAATGATGATCGAACAAAACAAGTATCTATTTCGATGAAAAAATGTATCAAAGAATTTTGCATACAAATAATGATTGTTGGTGGCATAGCTGATGTTGTCATCTGGGACTGTTACGGGCCCGGGTCGGCTCGGCCAGGATATTTTCTTATAGAATAAATTAGCACACTGTACACAAGATGATATGCTTTTTTGGCTGAGAAAATGTCTGAAACTGCAGGATTTCCACATCAATGGACTTCATTGAGATTAACTTCATTTCAACTTCAATTTGTAGCTGTGGCATTGACTGTTTTTGTAAACTGGTACCATTGATAGCATGACGTTTTTACTCCACTAGGACTGGTAACTGTTCATGAAACACCATACTGGTATCCAAATGCTGTCAGTGATTATGCGAGTGGTGGGTGTTTCTGTA
>JASAND010020330.1:0-27500 GCA_030248195.1 Trissonchulus latispiculum
CAACCCACAGCTGTCAGGAAAAATCAGCTTGCTGCAATCACCTACGAGAAATCTCTACGTACAGCCCCGGACAACCCAACTCGGGATGTTGCTACCAGCCAAGTCAGGCAGCGCCTCAAATCCCTCACAGGATGGCGTACCTGCGCCCTGGAGACTGTCGAGGCAGCTGGACTAGACACGGTCCCGAGAGAGCCACTCCCACCTCCGGCTTCTCCACCATGGACGCAGCAGGCGGTCTGTGCCGAATTCCACAGCAATCTTGCCAGGACTGTTCGCAAAACTGATAGTGCCCAGCGGAAACTGTCTGTGGCCCTGGAGACCCTGGAAACGCTCCCAGCTGCCGATCTTATAATCTGGACTGACGGGTCTGCCGTTGGCGGAAAGCCGAAACGGTGGGCCTGGGGGTGCTCCTGGATTTTGTTGCTGAAAACCGCACGGAAACGCTTGCTCTGGCCACGGGATCTTTCTGCTCCAGCTATTCTGCTGAGATGAAGGCTATTATGTCTGCTCTTGCCTGGGTAGCCGATTCGGAGGACTGTCGTCGGATGAACTCGATCCGTGTCTGCACTGACTCCAGGTCGGCCGTTGACAGACTAGCAACTGGTCCCCGTAATCAGAAGGACCTGACTGGCTTGAAAATTTGGAATCTTCTCCAGTCGCCTAGTTTCTCCGGGAAAACTGTCCGGTTCCAGTGGGTGCCAAGCCACTGTAGCCTGGACAGAAATGAACAGGTCGATCAACTTGCCAAAACTGGGTCCGGCCTGACCCAAGACAATGTCCTATAGACTTCAAAACGGCGAAGGCGGTCATTGTCAAAACGACGACTGATACGTGGAAACATTCAGTTAGCCAGCGCGGAAACTTTGAACTATCACTAGGGGCGAGGCGAGACGAAGAAATTGGTCTGAGCCGTCTGGAGCGCAGAACTTTAGCTCAGCTCCGCTCCCACGGCCACTGCCCCTATCTGGCTTCCTATAGACATCGCTTCAATCTGGACAACCGGGGCCCTCTTTGTCCTCGGTGCGAAGAAGAGGAAGAAACCCTACAACACCTATTGGAGAAATGCCCTGCTCTTACCCAAATCCGTCTGCAAACCTTGGGTATTGGGGCCAGTACTGGGATGCTTGCCGCTGACCCTGTCAGGGTGGCGAACTTTCTGAGGGAGTGCGGTTTCTACGGAGGCCGCCTGATATAATGGGAAGACCATTGGTGCCCGGAAAGAAGAAGAAGAAGAAGAATTTCGCCCCCCCCCCCCAGGATTCGGGCCTCCCCCCCCAGAACTTTAAAGTGCCCGGAAAAAATAGGGTTTTGAGGGTAAATTTTGAAAAAATTTTCCGGCTTCGCCGGATTTTTACACATTTTTAAGCATTTTTTAGCTATTTCAAGCTTAAATTGAGCTTAAAAATAGTTCATATTTTAGCTCAGCAGCAAAAAATAGCTATTCTTTAAGCATTTTTGAAAAAATTTTCTCCCCCCCCCCCCCAGAAATCCGTGCCCCCCCAGACTTCCCCCCAGAAATTTTTGCCTAGGAAAAAGCCAGGATCCTTTTCACGAGATAATGCTGGTACATGCAGAGAACCGCGTGCATTGGAAGACTAAAATAACCACAGCAAATGGCACCCCCCACCCGCTGGACAAGTGAATATTTCTACGATAAAAAATGGAATGAACTCTTTTTCGCTAATTAACAATGGTGCTCCCGTTGGAACCAAGGTCTGTTTCAGAGCATTACGTTTACGTACAAGGTCTAACTTAAGGTGGTGATTCCTTTTGGGCACATATTGTTGGTTGACGGCTCAAACCAGGATGAAATTTGATGAAACTTTCCAAAATAGGTTGATTTGGTGTTCTAACATTATCCGCGCAATCCCGCTTCAAAATTTCGAGATTTCCGTTTAGGACGTTTTTCGCCAATTTCTGATAGTTGAGCAGCATCTGCATAGCTGTGACTATACTCATTTAAAAGATCTTGTTGAGATCTATATACATTTTTTGTTTTGGAAGCAACTTTCTAGCTCTTCTCTAGTGTGAGTTATAGACGATTTTCTTATTTTGGCGTTGAAAACTTGTATATAATTTTTGCAGAAATCAAATAATCCACGATTTCTTGAGCTACGCAAGCCATAAAATTAAACTAAGGGTGCCGATTTGAAGGTCTCGTCGAGGCCGATTGAGACACGATAATCTACCCAACTGTTATCCCGTGAGCTGCTATCATAAAAAATGTAGTTTTTGCAAAAACATGACCAAATTTTTTCCAGTGATTGTGGAGCATTCAGTATTATGCAAGCTAGAGGGTTGCCACTTACTGGACGTGTTTTACACAAAAATACCCAGGGACCCTTTTTTAGTTGCCCCGATTGCTGCTTTCTAGTTAAAGTGGCCGCTTGCTAAAGTTGGGAAAAGTAGGCAAAGTCCAGGTCGCACAAACATTTTAGCTAATTTCTTCATAACGAAGAGTGATTTCATGATAATTAAAAAAGGGTCCCCAGCTATCTGATAGTGAAATCAAATGATATAGTCGATGCCTCTCGAAAAAATTTACTTTAGTCTGCAAAAAATCTGGAAAATTAAAGTATTTCGAAAATTCAGGAAAACAGTTTCCGAAGACTGAAGTTAGTTTCATTGCATTCATTAGAAAGAGAAAATAGTGAGCTCCATTTTGATATAAAAATGGCTTCTTAACTCCAAGTATATAATGAATGAGTAATAAGGGTTCAAAGTTGATGTCTCCAAAAGGAATCACCACCTTAAAAATACTGTGGCACCTTGTTTGCCTTGTTTCAGAACCCAATGTATATAATTAGAGATGCTCCGGGGCCGCCACTACCAAGGCCGGGGCCACCTTTGCCCCGGTACCGGGGCCTGGAAATTGGGGGTCCAAATGAAAAATTTTCTGGAAAATTTACATTGTGCAATAATTTTTTATTACAAACGTTACTATCGTTGTTTTCATTATCGGCGGGAAAACAAACGATTTGTAACACTTGTTGACTTTCGAAAATTCAAAATTTTGGTCAAAAAATGTCAAAAATTTACAAACTTTTGCCAATTTTTGGCCCCGGTCGGCACCGGGGCCTGAGCCTGACTCCTGGGGCCAGGGCCGGGGCCAGGCCCTGGTGTATCCTTATATATAATCCAGTTGATGACAACTAATTTTCTGATTAGAGACTGGAAAAAGCTCAGAAAGCCCTTCTACCCTCCGCACCCAATACCATGTAAATCCCTGAGAAAAGCCCAGGTTAGTGCTATGCCTACCTGTAGAGCCATCCATTGTAGTCAGAAGATAAGTTCCAGCCCCATGAATGGGAGGGGTGGGAGTCTGTCCCTGGTGGTGCTGGTGTTGGGATGTGACCGTGGAGGTGGCCGTGGTGGAGGTCTGGACGGTGATGCTCCGCGGGACAAAGGGAGCCACGTCCGGGGAGAGGGTGCTGTTGATGCCAAGGCTGAGGGTTTTGCTCGGTCGGCGACTGCTGCTGCTGCTGGACTCGACGGAGGACTCTTTTCTCTCCTCCTTGTCAATTTTATCATCACTACTGGCAGCAGTAGTTGTTGCAGTCCTCCTATTCTCGTCGTTAGTCGTCGAGACATCATTTTCCTCTTCGACTATTGACTCTTTCTCTTCGGACTGTTCTGTTGTCTTCGCGTCCATCACATCATCACCTTTTCTGGACTCCTCCTCCACCTTTTGGTCACCCGTTGACTTATCCTCTTCTTCTTCTTCATCTTCATCTTTTTTGTCCTCCGAGTCCTGGTCCTGTTGATCTGGTACTGGATTAAGGGAAAGATCTGAGTCAGTCCCTTCCCTTGAGCCTCCAGGCTCATCTCCACTGGGCGGGTCAATCCCCATTACGATATCTTCTGACAAAGTCATCCGTTCGTCAGGCTAAACGGAAACAAATACGTATATACAGACAAATGCAAACTACACAAACTCGTTCGTATATAACTGGATAAATATACGCATACGACGTACAGAGCGGATACAAAAATAATCTGTATAAATCTAAATGTCATACGGTATATATATATGCTAAGTTAAACAAACCAATTTAGTTATTATTTAAAGTTGGTAGTAAGTAACAATGCTTGATTTATATACTAGGGTTTGATCGAAAAGGACTGTGCCGGCAGACAAAGGCATTTTCAGAGTTTGTAAAAAAATCCCCCCTCCACATCACACAAATCAAAAGAAATATCAAAATCAATAAGTGTGTTATCAGTGCAGAATTTTTTACACGGCTATGACAACCAACAGACCTGTTCTTTCACCATCCCCTTTTGGGAGTCAACATCTGTGGACAAATCCTCCGCAATTCCCCTCGTCGTCTTTGTCGCTGGTTTCAGACGCGAGTCCTCAGAGAGGAGACTGGAAGACGTCTTCTCCAACTGTGCCTTTGGACCAGCCTCTCCCTCATCTAGCGGAGGATTATTGTCTTCACTCGTTTCTCTGGAGCTGCTCATGCGTAGGTCACTTGCATCCGCAAAACAAATCAAACACAAATGATATACAAACTAATGAATGAGAATCAATAATATATAACGAATAAACGAGATCTCCGATAACTTCAGGAAGAAATTCTTCACTCAACAACTATATATATACGTATGACGGACTTGATATTTTTCGGGAATTCTGGAATTATTTTTTCCATCCGTAGCAGTGAACTGAGGGCATTGGCGGGTTGGAGGACTGAAACCGGGAAAGAAGTCCACTTATTCTGGACCAGATTCAGTATGGGATACCGGATCGAAGTAAGTCACACACCTATAAGATTGATAAAATCACATATATACGTATATATATACGTACATGTATCATATACGTACGTATAGTGATCGCCGTAGCACAAATCCAAGATTTGCGGGAAGGACTCACCGTAAACCGTGCCCAAGTATTTTAGCTAAAAATACAGTTTGTTCGCTGCATATATGTATATACAGTCCACTAAACGTAATGCTTAAAAGTTTCTGTCACTAGTTCTAGTAGGGTTGGGCATCGGAAAAAAGTCCCGGAAAAATGTAGTTTTTCCGTTTTTTCCTTTTTTCCGGGGGGTCGGAAAAAAACGGAAAAAGCCGGAAAACTTTAATCATTCTGGGAAGTCTTAGAAGTGTTCAAATGAAAAATCTAAGTGATTTTTCTCAAATATTGTTCATTTTTTCCAAATTATTAGCTTTGCTTTCAGTTTGCTTAACTCAAAGTTTTCTTAAATTTTCATAAACTGCTCACCTTTGTGAAGTATTATTGTCAGTTCAACGAGAAGCTATACAAATCTAGCTGCTGGACCGCGACCTGTAAGGCGCCGAAACCGGTTTTTGGGAGGTGAGCCCATGGCAAAATTTTAATTCCGACGTCCCCCAAGAACGAAAATAGGTCCTATGAGTTTTTGGTGGCCAGGAAGTCAAATCTGGGGTCCGTTTTTCCGCCTTCCTTCCCTTCCTTCCCATATAGTCGGGGAACAACTATTTTCGAAATAAGATTACTTGCTCCAGACTGTAGCTAGCCAGACGGTTTATATAGTCATGGGGTGAAAACCCACCCGCCTCCTGGATCATGGGTTGGAGCTAGGAGCTCCAAACCATAGCAGCAGAAAGCACCATTCTTTCTAACCTATATATGCAATGTTCAAGCCATTTGGTTCACTCCTGCTCATTTTATGTAATGGGTTGGGCTAGAAAACTTTTGCAAATATCTGCAATGGTGGTAACTCTTCCTATTTGCACACAGCAAAAATTAGACTGATCCGATGCACCGTTAGTCTGACACATTGACTTAGCAATGGACCAACACTGCTAGGATCGTCGTCTGTGGTAACTTGCACTGATAAAATGCACCTTTTACAATATTAACCTTCAAGAAATTGAGTGTTTTATAGCCATGGGGGGAAAAACCCACTTTTTCGGATTTTGGCTGGAACTTTTTTGTTATAAGGGCTAGCTGAGAACTCTATATACCATCGTACTTGGCGTACTTAGAACTTTCTTTTAAGCCCATTTGCACTTCTCTAGGTTGTACCGTTAGGCCGGTATAATGCAAAAAGTAGCGGGGGGAAAAACCCAATGGGGGGAAAAACCCAAATGGGGGGAAAATAAACCCACTCCTCACAGGTCCTAAAAATTGTCGTAGCGCGATTCTGACACTTCCTGTGTAAAATTCAACTCTTTTTTAGTTAGTATGAGTCAAAAAACCCGACCTAGGTAGCTTTTTTTGAGATCTCATGTGCCATTGAAAATGCAGCATCAAATGGACAGGTTTCATAAAGTTTAACACATAAACATAGGGCAATTTTTGAAAAATGCTAAAAACGATGTAATTTGATAAAACTTATTATTCTAACGTGTAGAGAATTGTTTTTTACGTATAATTGGCTATTAAAAGTCACAATTAGACCTCTGCTGGGTCATCCAGCAGCGAAATTGCACTTTTAGGGTTTTATGCCTCTAGCTACCCAAGTATTCAAAATTGTCCAAATCTGACAGCATAGGGTGACGCAGCGTCCTCGATAATATCGTACTACAGTCCCGAATTGTTTCCCAGTTGAGCTGGTAAAAAAATTTTCAAAAAAATTTGGGTGGGTTTTTCCCCCCAAAGTGGGTTTTTTCCCCGCCACGTTTGGCAATGTGCCAGTCTAACGGTGCATCGGATCGGTCTAATTTTTGCTGTGTGCAAAGAGGAAGACTTGCCATCATTGCAGATATTTGCAAAACTTTTCTAGCCCAACCCACAGGGTTGGGCGAGACCGAGACCGAGACCGAGACTGGCCAAGTCTCGGCTTTTGGGCGAGACCGAGACCGAGACCGAGACTAGCAATTTTTAGCTTAAAATTAGCTTCAACTATTTTTTTGAGGCTTAGATCTAGTATTAGGGGCTTTAACACATAAACATATTGTTTCCGCACCTCGTTAGTTAATTTTCATAACATTGATTTAAAATTTTCGCCAAAATTAGATATTTTCAAAAAATTTCCGGTCTCGGTCCGAGACCGAGACTTTTGGGTGAGCGAGACCGAGACCGAGACCGAGACCGAGACTGGCCAAGTCTCGGCTTTTGGGCGAGACCGAGACCGAGACCGAGACCGAGACTCCCAACCCTGCCAACCCAGTCAAAAGTTACATCGGTCCAAAGTTTTGCCAAATTTTTGGAAGGTTGGACCAAAAAGTAGGTATCATTTTCAAAATGTCATAAAATGAGCAAGAGTGAACCAAATGACCTGATCTTTGCACACATAGGTTAGAAAGAGTCGCGCTTTCTGCTGGTATGTTTTGGAGCTCCTAGCTCCAACCCGTGACCCAGGAGGCGGGTGGGTTTTTTTTCCCCCAAAAAGGGGGTGGGTTTTTTTCACCCCATGGCTATACTTACGATGGGTGGCAAAATCGCACAAACGTGTTCGGGATCACACATTTCAGGTGCTGGGTTTATTCCATAGGTGAGGTGTATATACCACCTGTTTGGGGTGGGGGAGGAGTAAAAAGTGCAAATCTGGCTTGGGGGTCTCAAAAATCGGAAATTTTGAAAAAACCGATTTTTTCAGCTAAAATATCAAAAATGGAAATTTACAAACTGTACCTTCCGGATCCTCCAGGTACTAACTGGACAGTCCGATATGGCCAAAAACATGTCCTAGGGGGTTTTCTCGTTCGCAGAATTCAAATCTGGCATTAGTGTTTAGGTAACTATAGTCTAATACTGACTTCTGCAATCACGTTTACCGTCGGACGGTTCAGGCCCGGCTGGTAACCAGGTTGGACTACCAGAAGTGCCAGGCAGCCACAAACACAAGGGCAATAAGGGTTTTCGAGGTCACTGAGCTCGAATTTGGCGTTAATTTTGCTCTAGCTGCTGTTCTGACATCAGTAACAAAATATTAAAGTGATTGATTTAAAATTTTAACAAATAAAAAATCACCCACCCCAGGACCGCTCACAAGTCCGACTGAGAACTTCTATATATGTATCGATAGCGCACAGTCAGGACATGTCGTATGTATATACCATATGAGTTGCCTAGGGACTTCCCTTAGTAAATAGTAGCCGAAACTCGAAGTTCGGTCCTGAATGTTTTTGAGGTCACTTTTGGGTACCCTCACTTGGAGGTCTGCCCTGAACGCATGCAAAGAGGCTCCTTGAAAGAGCCTAGGGGTTCAAACTCGCAGGCTGTAATGTCGAGATGTGTGGCTATCACCGTGGAAAAAATTGGGTCGATGCGACTTGTCTAGGAGGGGCGGGGTGATTTTTTTGTTAAAAAATCCGGTGATTTTTTGTTAAGCTTCCTGTCGATTGAGCCTTCGTGTGGCATGGGTCCGAAGTTGACACCCAAAAATTGTCCAAAAACCTAAGGATTTTTCAAATTTTCTAAGATTATCCCAACTTACTGGTAATAGTTACAGGAGTCATCTTGTGCATGAAGGGGTTTGTAGATGTGCTCTATAACGTGGGCTGGTCGGATTTTCGCTAGGTCACACGGTTGAGAAATAGTGACCATCTTTTTCCCCCACACTTTTCGCACCAGAGGGGGGAAAAACAACGGTGTGCTTTCCCCCCCCCCGCAGTTTCGTTTTTTGATTTAAGCAAAAATAACGACTAATTGTTTACTCATTTGAACTGTTATAACCCCCAATTGACCTTCCGCTGCCGAAAAGCGCCATATGACCTGCCCTTGTGGAGGAATGCTGGCAAATATTCCCAGGGGGCAAATCATGCGGATAACAAAAAAATTAGGGTCCATAAACAGTATTTTTGTGATATTATGAACTCTGGACATTCCAGAGAGTTTCACAAGTGTGGATATGGAAAAGCCTACACCCGAAATGGATGACACCTGAAGACTTTTGTGCGATTTTGCCACCCATCATAAGTAAAACACTCAATTTCTTGCGGGTTAATATTGCAAAATGGTGTATTTTATCATTGCAAGTTAACACAAAAGGCGATTAAATTATAAATTATCGGAAAAAATAAGATTTTGTGGACCAAAAATCTTAATTTCCTAGCAATGTTGGCCCATTACTAAGTTTGGCTTATATGATGGATAATACTAAGCCTGGCTGCCGGCAACGAGTTTTTAGAAGTACATATTGCGTTTTATGCCTTTAAATACCATTTATCTGCTGTTATGGTGGTAAAGGAACGAAATTTGGTACCATCTTTATTTCCCACCCCCCATCTTTTTTCCCCCACTTGTGGATTTCGAAAATCGTTGTTTCCCCCCCTGACTATATATTTTGTATATACAAAGGCTTTCTTCAGATAGTCAGAAGGTTAGAATGGTTTGCATATGCGAGGATGGTATGGCTGGATGAAATCTCACAAGGTAAGTATCGTCTGTGACAGTTCTAATTTTTATTGCCTTATTCTGGTTTATATTGGTTGTTTTTGTTAATAATTTATATGCATGTACATACGTATAGTGAGATCTAGAAGCAACGTCGAAAAACAAACAAATGTTTTGAAACGAAGTTGAAAAATCAGGCTATTCTGATTTTTGCTTAAAACGTATACGTATATATATTAGTGATGTGCGCCGGAGCTCCGCTCCGATGGAGCTCCGGAGCGGAGCTCCGATTTTCGGTGCTCCGGAGCGGGCTTCTGCTCCGGAGCTCCGGGTACCCGGAGCAGCCTTTTGCCAGCTTTGAAGGTGCTAAGAAAAATTTGAAAGTATGATCTTTCTCTGAACTCCACGATTTCTCCTTACAGCACGTAAGACTATATTGAATTTAACGCTGTCGTACTCCTGTTTTTAAAAATATCTCAATTTTCCCACGGCTGTGTTCTTATATATACTT
This sequence comes from Trissonchulus latispiculum, assembly GCA_030248195.1. Classification (NCBI taxonomy): domain Eukaryota; kingdom Metazoa; phylum Nematoda; class Enoplea; order Enoplida; family Ironidae; genus Trissonchulus; species Trissonchulus latispiculum. The sequence continues at coordinate 9,783 of JASAND010020330.1, forward strand.
CTCAAGACGGTTCTTTTCTCTGGAGACAATTTAAACTTGTCCATGTTCTAAATATATGAAAGAAAAATTAAATATATACAACTCTAATACATTTAAGAATTCATTCCGTAAAACGTTTTAAATTTCGTACTTGTTATTAATTGTTCCATTAAATATTATATACATTTCCGTTAAATCTATTCCATGTATATAAACTTTCAAACACTGCAGCTGTTTTCTTTGCTTTTTTCTTTTTTATCTTTCAGATCAAAATTCTGTTAGCTCAGATTTTATATATTTCAGTTTGATTATGTATTATACATCCTCATGATAATGTTAAAAACATGTATATATACATTTGATGAAATTCCTCATAAAGAAATAATGAAAAACGCCTGCCTGCAGTCACTAAGGCCGAAGCCTTAGTCCGAACAGGAGAGAGCCAATGGGCGCTGTGAGCGCTCTTACCCAGAGAGAACTAATCTCTGGAGCTCCTGCCTGGTTGTCCAAGAAGAGGACAGCCAGCTCGGCTCTATCTGTGCTGCTACATAGCCAGAGAAGGTTTTATCAAAACCTCTCTGACTGTGCTATGCACAGAAAGAGGACTGCAGTGGCCAGCGGATCTCCGTAGAGATACAAACAGCATTTACGTCAAGAAAATGAAGTAAACGCTGGCCAGCAGGCGGATCCACGAAGGATACAAGGCATTAATCATAAAGAAATAATGAAAAACGCCTGCCTGCAGTCACTAAGGCCGAAGCCTTAGTCCGAACAGGAGAGAGCCAATGGGCGCTGTGAGCGCTCTTACCCAGAGAGAGAACTAATCTCTGGAGCTCCTGCCTGGTTGTCCAAGAAGAGGACAGCCAGCTCGGCTCTATCTGTGCTGCTACATAGCCAGAGAAGGTTTTATCAAAACCTCTCTGACTGTGCTATGCACAGAAAGAGGACTGCAGTGGCCAGCGGATCTCCGTAGAGATACAAACAGCATTTACGTCAAGAAAATGAAGTAAACGCTGGCCAGCAGGCGGATCCACGAAGGATACAAGGCATTAATCATAAAGAAATAATGAAAAACGCCTGCCTGCAGTCACTAAGGCCGAAGCCTTAGTCCGAACAGGAGAGAGCCAATGGGCGCTGTGAGCGCTCTTACCCAGAGAGAACTAATCTCTGGAGCTCCTGCCTGGTTGTCCAAGAAGAGGACAGCCAGCTCGGCTCTATCTGTGCTGCTACATAGCCAGAGAAGGTTTTATCAAAACCTCTCTGACTGTGCTATGCACAGAAAGAGGACTGCAGTGGCCAGCGGATCTCCGTAGAGATACAAACAGCATTTACGTCAAGAAAATGAAGTAAACGCTGGCCAGCAGGCGGATCCACGAAGGATACAAGGCATTAATCATAAAGAAATAATGAAAAACGCCTGCCTGCAGTCACTAAGGCCGAAGCCTTAGTCCGAACAGGAGAGAGCCAATGGGCGCTGTGAGCGCTCTTACCCAGAGAGAACTAATCTCTGGAGCTCCTGCCTGGTTGTCCAAGAAGAGGACAGCCAGCTCGGCTCATCTGTGCTGCTATATAGCCAGAGAAGGTTTTATCAAAACCTCTCTGACTGTGCTATGCACAGAAAGAGGACTGCAGTGGCCAGCGGATCTCCGTAGAGATACAAACAGCATTTACGTCAAGAAAATGAAGTAAACGCTGGCCAGCAGGCGGATCCACGAAGGATACAAGGCATTAATCATAAAGAAATAATGAAAAACGCTTGCCTGCAGTCACTAAGGCCGAAGCCTTAGTCCGAACAGGAGAGAGCCATGTGGAATATAATGTCATGTGGAATATAATTTTTTCCCATTTCATTTTTCCATTTTTCATTTTCATTTTTCATTTTTCATTTTTCCCATTTCATGTGGAATATAATATCTAAATTTGCCAAATCTTTGAGAAAGTGAAACATTAAAGTAAACTGCAGTGTAAACTAACATGGGCTTTTACGTATGTAAACACAGCCGTATGCACAATCAATTAACCCAAAAATTCTGTGAAATATTGTCAGAAGCTGAACTTATTTCAGATCAAAATTACAGCGAACAAATGTAATTCGTATGTATGTAGCAAAGAAATCAGCATCTGAAAATAAACAGTTAAACGATAAAACTTTTATTTTATTTTTATTTTATCATAAAAATATACAGCGCAGCTAGTATAGACATGCTTTTTATTGACTAAACAACATCTTTTTAGCTTAAACCGAAATTTTTGCAATTTTGCCTTCACTAACAGTCGGAGCTCCCCGGAGCTCCGGAGCTCCGGTGCTCCGACAGCCCGCTCCGGCCGGAGCTCCGGAGCGGGCAAATGTCTCAGCGCACATCACAAATATATATATATATATAGTATTAATATTCAGTCTTTTCTGGCTAGGTTTAAAAATGTCTGTTTAGAGGACACGTACCACAGGCGTAACCAAAGTGAGCGTCAATATGAGCCCAAGAGAAACGTAGCGGCTCATGTTAGACGTTTACATCTTGTCCTCTACTTATTTAGATGTTGGCTCATATTAAACATTTTAAATCTTGTCCTTAGCACGTTTAAATGTTGGCCATCATAGCTCATATTAACTTTTCCATGCGACTGCAAGGAGCATTTTTCCTACTTGTATATTTATATATATATATATATATATATATATATATATATATATATATATATATCCACTAGCGCAGCCAGAAAAAAATTTCGGAGGGGGGCAAGTCAAAAATGATCTAAAATTTCTACTGCAACGGAAACGTTGGAGACAATTTCAAGCAAAATCTAGTGATTTTTGGGATATTTTCCTTCAAAAGCAGCGCCGCAGGCGAAAAATTTTCGAAATATTTATTCATTAAATGCTGCTACTCATTAAAATTTTTTCCTTTGTCTACGATTTCGGGGGGGGCATGCCCCCCTCGCCCCCCCCCTGGCTACGCGCCTGATACAGGTGCGTAGCCAGGGGGGGAATGGGGGAATTCCCCCCCCCCCGAAATTGTGTTGCGCCCCAGGAATTTTATTCCTGCCGTGTGTAAAACGCCCATTTTTCAAAAAATTTTCGCGCCGTCGGCGCGAAATAAGTGTATTCTACCATAATAATATGTGTTTTGCACTAAAAAATGAGCACCAATTACCCTATTTGGTGTAGTTTGACTAGCTTCTGCATCATTTGGGAGCATGAACACGCACTGCGTCTTAAATATTAGTGTAATATCAAAGGATGCTCTGTAAAAATTCCACGAAAGTCACGAAATAGAAAAATTTCTAAGCTTCTGGGGGGCGCCCCCCCAGACCCCCCCAAAAATTGTTCATTCCCCCCCCCGAATTTTTTTTCTGGCTACGCTAGTGTATATATATATATAGCCATGGGGTGAAAAAAACCCACCCCCTTTTTGGGGGGGAAAAAAACCCACCCGCCTCCTGGGTCACGGGTTGGAGCTGGGAGCTCCAAAACATACCAGCAGAAAGCGCGACTCTTTCTAACCTATGTGTGCAAAGATCAGGTCATTTGGTTCACTCTTGCTCATTTTATGACATTTTGAAAATGATACCTACTTTTTGGTCCAACCTTCCAAAAATTTGGCAAAAGTTTGGACCGATGTAACTTTTGACTGGGTTGGGCTAGAAAAGTTTTGCAAATATCTGCAATGATGGCAAGTCTTCCTCTTTGCACACAGCAAAAATTAGTCCGATGCTCCGTTAGACTGGCACATTGCCAAACGTGGCGGGGAAAAAAACCCACTTTGGGGGGAAAAAACCCACCCAAATTTTTTTGAAAATTTTTTTACCAGCTCAACTGGGAAACAATTCGCGACTGTAGTACGATATTATCGAGGACGCTGCGTCACCCTATGCTGTCAGATTTGGACAATTTTGAATACTTTGGTAGCTAGAGGCATAAAACCCTAAAAGTGCAATTTCGCTGCTGGATGACCCAGCAGAGGTCTAATTGTGACTTTTAATAGCCAATTGTACGTAAAAAACCATCCTCTACACGTTAGAATAGTAAGTTTTATCAAATTACATCGTTTTTAGCATTTTTCAAAAATTGCCCTATGTTTATGTGTTAAACTTTATGAAACCTGTCCATTTGATGCTGCATTTTCAATGGCACATGACATCTCAAAAAAAGCTACCTAGGTCGGGTTTTTTGACTCATACTAACTAAAAAAGAGTTGAAATTTACACAGGAAGTGTCAGAATCGCGCTACGACAATTTTTAGGACCTGTGAGGGGTGGGTTTATTTTCCCCCCATTTGGGTTTTTTCCCCCCATTGGGTTTTTTTCCCCCGCTACTTTTTGCATTATACCGGCCTAACGGTACAAACTAGAGAAGTGCAAACGGGCTTAAAAGAAAGTTCTAAGTACGCCAAGTACGATGGTATATAGAGTTCTCAGCTAGCCCTTATAACAAAAAAGTTCCAGCCAAAATCCGAAAAAGTGGGTTTTTCCCCCCATGGCTATATATATATATATATATATATATATATATATATAAGGGATCGACCGGAACTACAAAAAACCGGAACCGGAACCGGAACTGGCTTTAAAAACCGGAACCGGAACCGGAACCAGCTCTTTAACACTACAAAAATCGAAAATTTTTTCTGACGTTTTGGACAATTTTTGCACAATTTTTCGCTTTTTTGTGGTTACTAGAACATTGTAATAACGTTTGAATTATATTTTATATAGTTATTTCACTGCAGGAACATGAAATTTGCAATTTATTAAGAGATTTTTGTCTTATAGCATAGTTAAACGTTACTACATTATATATAGCTTTAAAATTAAAATTTAAAATTTAAAATGAATTATACACGGTATGAATATGCTATAGTTATATTATTCGAGCACATTTTCAATGAATAAGCAGCATCTATATTTTTGCATTCTATATACGAATTTCGATAAATAATTTAATCGAATGCAAGTTGACTTTTAAAGATTTACTGGCAAATAAAATTTAATTTCTTAAGTAGTTAAGCTGAATTTTCAATTAAGCTAAATAAGTAATACGTAGTTTAGCTGAATTTTCAATTAAGCTAAATAAGTAGATAGAAACTGATTATACGAAATTTTTGCGAGCACCAGAAACTGTATCTGGCTTGTCTGATAATTTCTAGTCATAATCAAAAAGTTCATTTAACTTTACTAGAGCGCTAGGAAAAGTTGCAGCATTTTCAAAACCCAAAATAAAAAATGATGATGGCATTTACATTTTCAGAAAACAAAAGATATTTATTACCATTTTAGTTTACTTTTATTCTCTGTGTACTTCAGACAAAATTAAAATTTTTCTGAAAAGTACTGTTCTTGTACAAATTCCGTATTGTAAAATCTAATCTGGTTATAAACTTAGATAACATCAGCTATACAAAATTGGACTTGTTTAGAACATCGGCTTTTAATTCCTTAGCTTGTTATTACATCTCAGTATAATTACTTTGTTATTGGAGTTTTCTGATTAAAATGCCAATGGTTGAAATATATATACAAATTTTCATCCATTAAGCATATATACAAGCCAAAAGTATTTTTCACAAGTTTCAAAGAAAGTCGAAATGCACAATTTCTCCAACTCACGGTTTTTTTTTTGTGTCCAGGAGCGTGTCCAGACACAAATTTTTTTAGCTGGACACAAAAATTTTTAGCTGGACACAAGTTAGACACAGCTAAATTTTTCATAGAGAAGTGTCCAGAAAAAATTCCTGAGCATCCCAAATCTTTAAAAAAGCTCTAACTTTTCTGGGGGGCTATCGCCCCCCAGACCCCCCGCTCTTATCCTTACATTTTTCTCCTTTAGGTTTTGGTCACCTATCTTAACTTGGTTAATCTTTCCACAACTATGTACCTACTTACTCTAATGCTTAACATTTCGATTTTTACTTATTTTATTTATATTTGTATTTAACTTAATTTAATAATTTCTTAGAAAATCCGCCTCTAGGGCGCAGTTTCTTTAGCAAATCCATGAAGTTAGTTCGATTTGGCAGTTGAAATTTCAAGGTAACTTTAGCCATTATTTGTGCAAAAATTAGCCAATATGAATTTCTTAGAAGGCTAGTATTTAAAAAATTCTTCGGCTTCTGGGGGGCTCCGCTGAAAGAAAACTGCGACATTCCGCACTTTTTTTGAAAATTCCGCAACTTTTTTCGGAGCTCTGCGTAAAGTTCCGCAAAAATTTTTGACCTTGAGTAGAAATTTTCAGTTATCTCTGATAATAAATACAAGTGTTTCAGGTACTTTTTGCAGAAAATTCCAAAAAAATTTCGCGCCTTCGGCGCGAATTTTTATATTCATATCTTTCAGTGCTATCCGAGATAGAATACTTAGTGAAGGCTTATGCAATGAAATTCTTTTAGTATATATACAAACTAATTTCCTAAAATATCTGAAGAAGTATATACTTGCGTACACATAGTAACCACACTCACTCTAGTGTTCTGTGAAGTTGTATGCATTCGTTGTATATACAGCGTCGTGGAAATATATACTTACCTACCTACCCAGTTTAGACACCAAATGGCACAAGAGAATAACCCATTTGTAAATGTTGCCAAACCATAATTTTAAACAATTTTCGCCCTGTGGCAGCTTGTTTATATTTTGGGTCTTTACTGGCTGCCGAAAAAATTTTAATTCTAAATTTTAATTCTAAAATTTTAATTTTAAAAAAATTTTATATTCTTGTCAAAATTCTTGTCCTGTGGCTTGCGACGTCAACAAGAAAAGTGTGGCATCGTTGACCCTTGCAAATTGCTAGACAATTGCAAACAACAGACAACTATATACGTATAATTTATTCGCATAATAACAAATTTTATTCCTACACTAAAATAGCGAGTTAAATACCACTTATATAATATATTTATATATTATATAATTATATAATACATTATATTAACGCTGCGCGAAATTTTGTTTCTGGACACAGCTTTTCTTAGCTGGACACAAATAAAATTAGCTGGACACAAGTTTGACACAGTCCCAATTTTCAAAAAAAAAACCCTGCTCCAACTTGAATTAAACGAAATGTCTTCCTTTCGGCTAGCTTCATCAGGATTTTTAAATTTTAAATGACGTTTCTTCAAAAGATTTTTCAAAACCATTGCTATTTGTTCCATCCATAATTTTTTAGTAATTCTGTTGATGTACGCACTGGATTAATTACTAAACAAAGAGCAATAAACTTACGTAGTCCATATTTAAAGTCCAGTCTCGATTTAAACAATTAAAAAGATTAAATTTAAGCTAAAACTGACATTTGATTATACAACAGCGCACTCTATAATTTTGAAATAGCATATGTCGACGGTAAGGCTTCAATAATTTCAATGCAGCATTACGTATCTTTACCACTACTTAAATTTAAAAGTTTCAGCGGTCTTGTCACAAGACTCTTGTGCTATCTAATCTGAGTTATTAAGTATTATTTTTGTTTTATAATATATTACGTAATATTCATAACAACAATACAATAGACATTATTATTACAAATTCGAAACATTCTAAGTAATGCAATAGCGCCGCAGGCGAAAATTTTTGAATAAATCATATTCTGGTTATAAGGGAATCGCAGTTTTTCAAAAAGTTTTACAGAAGTTTTCTAAAATTTTTGAAAATTTTAATAAAATTTTGCTTTTGATAATAGGCTAAAATTGGTTCCGGTTCCGGTACGTTTTCAAAAACCGGAACCGGAACCGGAACCGGAACCAAAAAGTACCGGAACCGGAACCGGAACCGGAATTCCGGTCGATCCCTAATATATATATATAAATGGGCAATGTAAGATTGATAACTGGCAGCTTCTGAAAGTGCTCTAGAATAAATCGTGGAAGGGAATAATTCTGAAAAGCATCCAATTCCCGTTTTGGTTTTCCACTGATCCATTATACAACTCAATAACTCATCTCATCTTAACAAATCTTTTTAAACATTTGAATTGCTGAATTGTCCACGATTTAAAAAACTTCTTCAACGTCTGGGGGGTTCCGCCTCCCAGACCCCCCGTTTCGCACATTATTTTTGTTGCCCTTGTAACTTGTCCTCTTTATTGCCACCATTCCTTGTATATACTTATACTATTTTACTGCAAGTTTTTCACTTCGTAAGTTACTACAAGTAGGAAAAATGCTCCTTGCAGTCGCATGAAAAAGTTAATATGAGCTATGATGGTCAACATTTAAATGTGTCAAGGACAAGATTTAAAATGTTTATGAGCCAACATCTAAATAAGTAGAGGACAAGATGTAAACGGCTAATATGAGCCGCTACGTTTCTCTTGGGCTCATATTGACGCTCATTTAGCTTTTGCTTATATATGTACTTTGAATCCAACACTGACTTGGCTTGCATGAATAACGACGCACAAACATTAATTTTGCAAAGCTGTACGTAAATGTTTTCTTCTCCACCGCTACATCCAAGTACACATTTAAGGCCACCATATAAGTCAACAAAACGAAACCGAAGTCCAATCTAACGAAGAAACGAAAATGTGGAACTTACACATGTTGTGAAATCTTGAGAAATCACATTTGAAGTAATCATCGCAATCATCATATTAATTCAATATTCCCAAGCCAATCAAATCGTTTATAAACACTGATGCTTATATGCCAACCGTAAACTGTATATATATATATGTTTGCCATTTTAGTCGCGTCAATATGAGCCCAAGAGAAACGTAGCGGCTCATATTAGCCGTTTGCTTACTTGCTTAGGCAGCAACATCGTGTCCGATGTATCGCTGGTATCCAACTTCATCCCAAGGTTTCATCGACCACCAAGCGCCACTGTGTTCTGTCGGCGGCAATCATTCTGCAGATTCCAATCCAGTCGTCGTGCCAGAGTCTACCATAGGTTCTTGACAGTCCCTGGAGGTCCTTCTGGACAACTCGTAGCCAAGTTTGGCGCACACCTCCCCTCGGCCTACGCCAGTCTGCCGGCAGGGCAAAGTCAAGTATTCCGTTTGGGAAACGAGCAGCCGGCATACGCAATACGTGGCCGAAATACGTAAGACGACGTCGTTTGATGACATTGGTAATAGTTTGCCGATGCAGCCGATTTCGAATTGCGTCGTTCGTGATTCGATCCGTATAGACAGTCCTGAGTATGCGACGGAGGCAGCGCATCTCAAAAACCAGCCAGTAAATTTAGATCGGCGACTTTTACTGGCCAGGTTTCGCACCCGTATAGCAGTACCGACATGACCGCCGCGTCAAAAACTTTAGATTTAACCGTCAGAGAGATGTCACTATTGCTCCAAAGCTTGACTTAGAAGGCAGCGAAAGCAGACTGGGCTCTAGCAATTCTATAACGGACCTCTGATGTGATAGAGCCATTATGGGTGATTTCGGAGCCGAGATATCTAAAGGCGACCACAGATTCCAGAATAGTCCCAGTGATCGCTATATTGGGAGGAGGGCAGTGGCTGAAAAGGATCTTAGTTTTTCTGGCATTTATCTTCAGGCCAACTCTCGCTGCTGCCGCAACGACAGCTAACAGTAATTGGCGAAGATGTACTTCCGAATCTGCCAAGATGGCTATGTCATCTGCATAGTCAAGGTCCGAAATAATAGGACCGTGACCAAATAGGACACCATCTCCAACGTCAGCAACCGCAGTTCTCATCACCCAGTCGACAAGGCAGTTGAAAAGTAAGGGAGACAGTGGAGCACCCTGCCGTACACCAGTTTGGACCACGAAATCGTCCGAGAGCTGACCACAGGCCCTGACTCGATTTTGGGTATTCGCATACAACAGTTTTATTATGCGAATAAGTTTCGTCGGCACGCCGTCAGACTCCAATATAGCATATAGGGTAGATCGATCTCCTGAATCAAAGGCCGCTTTAAAGTCTACGAATCCAATTAAAGTTGCTTTCCCATATTCAGACCTGGTTTCCAGAATGCGACGTAAGGTGAAGATTTGGTCAATGCAGCCACGGTTTGGTCTAAAGCCGGCTTGATTCTCCCGTAGCACAGGCTCATATACTCGCCCAAGGCGCCGAAGAATGATAAATTCTAACAGTTTGTAGGCGCAACAGAGTAAGGATATGCCGCGATAATTTGAGCAGTCAGTTCTAGAGCCTTTCTTGTGCAGCGGGATCACGATGGCGGAGTTCCACTCATCGGGGAGGTTCTCACGATCCCATATCAGAGAGATCAACTTATGTAATTGCTGCGACAGAATTTCTCCACCAAATTTCAGCAACTCTGCCGGAATGCCGTCCGAGCCGGGAGCTTTGCCGTTGCGAAGGCACTGGATGGCCTCCCTCACCTCGTCAAGCGATGGGGTATCTTCTCTGCACTGGAAGAAACCCAGGAAAGGGAGGTCCGCAGGACGGATTGGGTTGGCTGGCGGCTCTCCATTAAGTTGTTCCTCAAAGTGTTCTTTCCAGCGTTTGAGTTTGTCCACGTTTGATGTGGTAGGATTGCCCTGGCGATCATGCAGAATTTCGCTTGGCTTAGACTGGGGGAGATCAAATTCTTCATTAGTTTGAATACATTGTACCATCGTCCAGCATGAAGTGAACTGTTTATATCATCCGCAACTGAGCGCCAGTAGTCATTGCGGTCCCGCCTGATCAGGTTTCTGATTTGATGGTTTAGATGACGGAGTTCTGGACAATGACGGCGCCTCCCAAACGGAAAGCGTCGTCGTCGTTCGTCAATGAGTTCCAGAGTATCTGGTTGGAGGATGATTTGTCGATCATGCCTGGAAGCCCCAATCACCTGATCGGAAACCAACTTTATAGAGTCCCTTATTGATGTCCACAGTTCGTCGACATCATCCGTAGGAGGAGAGGCGCTGATGACAGTGGCCAGCTCATCAGAGTATTGGTTTTGTACATTTGGCTGATAGAGCTGAGACACCTTATAGGATTTAGGACGATTGTTCAGCTGGCGATTTAGCCGAAGTCGGATCACACATTTGACCAGAGCATGGTCCGACTGATGATCAGTTCCCCAGTAGGAACGACAGTTCAAGGCAGATCCTTTCCAGCGACTTTTGATTAGGACAAAGTCAATCTGATTGCGAGTTCTACGGTCCGGGGATAGCCACGTAGTTAGGTGTTTTTCACGGTGACGGAAATTCGTAGACGCCACGAACAAGTCGAACCTGCTAAGAGTGCTGACCAGCCGATCACCGTTTGAAGTCCTTCGGCCGATAGAAAAGTTGCCGATGTTAGCCGTTTACATCTTGTCCTCTACTTATTTAGATGTTGGCTCATATTAAACATTTTAAATCTTGTCCTTGACACATTTAAATGTTGACCATCATAGCTCATATTAACTTTTTCATGCGACTGCAAGGAGCATTTTTCCTACTTGTCCTCCGTCTAGTTTTTGGGAACGCTGCCATAACTGTGGCAGCAGCAGTCACAAATCCCACCAGTGAATTCCCCATGCCCAATAACCTTTGTATGAAAGATTTCAGCCTTTCAGATATTTCCAGTAGCTTGAACCAGGAACTGGTTCAACATTGAACCAGTTGAACCAGATCTGGCCAGCCATGGGTCGGATCACCAAAGTTACACCACCCGTGAATTCCCCATGCCCAGTGACCTTTGTATGCAAAATTTCAGCCTTCCAACTATCTCCAGTAGCTTGAACCAGGACCTGGCTCAACTTTGAACGTGAACCAGTTGCAACCAGATCTGGCCCGCCATGGGTCGGATCACCAAAGTAACACCACCAGTGAATTCCCCATGCCCAATAACCTTTGTATGCAAAATTTCAGCCTTCTAGCTATTTGCAGTTGCTTGAACCAGGACCTGGTTCAACTTTGAACCAGTTGAATCAGATCTGGCCAGCCATGGGTCGGATCACCAAAGTAACACCACCAGTGAATTCGCCATGCCCAGTGACCTTTGTATGCAAAATTTTAGCCTTCCAACTCTCTCCAGTAGCTTGAACCAGGACCTGGTTCAACTTTGAACCAGTTGAACCAGATCTGGCCAGCCATGGGTCGGATCACCACAGTAACACCACCAGTGAATTCCCCATGCCCAATAACCTTTGTATGCAAAATTTCAGCCTCCCAACTATCTCCAGTAGCTTGAACCAGGAACTGGTGCAATTTTGAACCAGTTGAACCAGATCTGGCCGGCCATGGGTCGGATCACCAAAGTAACACCACCAGTGAATTCCCCATGCCCAATAACCTTTGTATGCAAAATTTCAGCCTTCTAGCTATCTCCAGTAGCTTGAACCAGGAACTGGTTCAACTTTGAACCAGTTGAACCAGATGAACCAGGCGAGATACGGTGTCGGCACTATGCTCATCGTGTTCAGCGACCCCGATTTACTATATGTGGGTACCACCCCAAGGCCGAAAAACGCTGTTTTTGCCCGTTTTTAGACTATTTTCAAATTTTCGGACTTGGAAATTTTTCAGCTTGAAGGTGTCCAAAAACGCTATTTTTTCCATTTTTGACCATCTATAAAAATCGAACCAGATCGAAATTCGGAAAAAAAACATAAACTTGCTAAGTACCATTGCCTAGATATTCAAAAAATAGTATAAAAAAATTTTTTCCTATGGGCCGTTCGAAAAATCGAGTTAACACAAAATTGGAAAAAATCATGCTGAATACAGAGAAAAAAAACCCCACTTTCAAACCCGTAAGAGAAAGTCGATTTTTTCAAAGTTCATTTTTTCCGGGCAAGTTTGGTATCATTCGAAAGCTCTTGGCCTGGAGATTTCAAAAATGTAAATATTAGCTCTTAATTCCATCCCGTTAATTAGTTATGCCTAATTAGCACTTTTCAAAATCCGCAAAGTGCCTTTATATATAGCTCATATTATGGGGGGCTCTCCGAGCTCCCCCATGATATATATATTGTATATACATGTACGTCTCCATTTTATTTATTTAATCTTTTCAAAAGTTTGCATGACGGATTTTTTTTCGGACCACCAACCCCCCCAAACCTCCCCCAAAAAAATTTTAATATTTTTATGCCAAAAATTGCATTTTCAGCCACTGCTAATGCGGAAAAACGTAAAAGCATTAAGTAATTTTGACATTAGACAGCGTTTTTAAACTCGAAAACTTGATTGCCAACATATTTCTGAGTCCAGAATAAGGTCAATATTGGTTCAATATTAACAGATTGAGTCAATATTGAGTCCATAAAACCGTTATAAACGTGTATTTCTCGCGATAATAAACACCTTAAGCCACAAATTTGGACTTTTTTGAAAATGTTTGCAAAATTTACCCTAAAAATGCCCAAATTTTGGCCAATTTTCGCGCCGTCGGCGGCCGGCGCGACTACCCCCCCCCAGTTGGGTAGTCGCGCGTAAAAGTTTTTTTAGCTAAAAATGCTCCTTTTTCGATGTACAGTACATTAAATGTACTCAAAAGCTTCTGTCAATAGTTTTCGTATGCGAAAATAGGGCTTGAAAATCGACAAATTCGTGCTAAAATATGCTCAAATTAGCCCAGATTGTGGTTTATAATTGTGCATATTACCTTTTAATTGCTATAAATAACCATCTTTAGCTGTTTACAGCTGATTTCTAGTGATTTTTTCGAAGTTTTTTAAAAAATTTTCATAAATTGCAAAAAAAATTTCAAAAATTTTGCATTTTTACTTGATTTGGACTCAATTTTAGGGGGGGAGGGGGGTTTGTGCTCGGCTTGGGGGGGGAGTACTTGAGGTCGGGTATGGGGGGAGGGCCGGAGGGGGTTTCTGGCCTCTCCGTGGGGGGGGGTCTCACAGGGGGTAAACTGTAGCCTGGTACACCTATGGGGTTACCCCCCAAACCCCCCCCAATATTACACCTATGGGTTACGGACTTACGGTCCCCCCTGCCCTGAGGAAACAAATTGTGGTGAGGCGTCGTAGGGTAACGGTTCTTAAATTTTTGGGGGTTACGGTCTCCCCCCCAGGAAACTAAATTCTGGCAGTGAGGTCGGTCATAGGGTAACGGTTCTCAAATTTTTGGGGGATTAACAGTCACCCCTCCCATAGGTGTAACGGGGTTTTGGGGTGGGGAGCCCTCCCCCACCCAATTTTGGGAGGGCTTTTAGACCCCCCCAAACCCCCCCACTACCCCCCCCCAAACCCCCCCACTACCCCCCCCCCAAACCTCCCCCAAAAAAATTTTCAAATTTTATGCCAAAAATCGCGTTTTCAGCCATTGCTAATGCCGAAAAACATGAAGTCATTAAGTAATTTCAACATTAGTGTTTTTAAACTCGAGAACTTGATTGCCAACATGTTTCTGAGTCCAGAATAAGGTCAATATAGAGTCAAGAAGTCCATAAAACCGTTATAAACGTGTATTTCTCGCAATAATAAGCACGTTAGGCCAAAAATTTGGACTTTTTTGAAAATGTTTGCAAAATTTAGCCTAAAAATGCCCAAATTTTGGCCAATGTTCGCGCCGTCGGCGCCACCCCCCCCGTTGGGGGGGGGGGCCCAAAAATTTCTGGGGGAGTTTGGAAAAATGGCTGGGGGGGGGGGTTACCCATACGTGTACCACCTGTTTGGGTTGGGGGGGGGGAGTAGAAGGTCCAAATTTGGCTCGGGGGACCCCTGCCCCACCCAAATCCGAAATTGGGGGGAGGACCCCCCCTAAACTGTACCCAAGTTTTTTTAGCTAAAAATGCTCCTTTTTCGATGTACAGTACATTAAATGTACTCAAAAGCTTCTGTCAATAGTTTTCGTATGCGAAAATAGGGCTTGAAAATCGACAAATTTGTGCTAAAATATGCTCAAATTAGCCCAGATTGTGGTTTATAATTGTGCATATTACCTTTTAATTGATATAAATAACCATCTTTAGCTGTTTACAGCTGATTTCTAGTGATTTTTTCGAATTTTTTTAAAAAATTTTCATAAATTGCAAAAAAATTTCAAAAATTTTGCATTTTTTATTTGGTTTGGACCCAATTTTATGTGTGAGTGGGGTTTGTGCTCGGCTTGGGGGGGAGCATAGTTTCCCTGGAACTTTGGGTCCGGGGGGTAAATATTGGCCGACCTCCGAACTGTGATGGGGGGCACCCCCCCAACCCCCCCCCCAGAATTCGGACCTCAGAAATTTCGAAAAATGGCCAAAAATGCAAAATTTTCTGTAATTTAGCCCTTTTTTCATCAAAATAAGGCTTGTTCTTAACGTTTTAGGCGCTTTTGCACCGTTTTAAAGCGATTTTAGGTCAAAATTTTAGAAAAATTTTTCAAAAAATGACCATTTTTCGACCAAATTTAGCTAACTTTTTGGGTCCAAAAATCGTTGGGGGGGGGTTCGGGGGGGGGCGGGTGGGTAGCCATAAGTTGGGGGAGGGTAAGTCAAAAAATCTTGGGGGGGGGGGGTAAAATTTGGTCAAAAATTTTGGGGGGGATACCCCCCCCCCCAAAGGAAACTATGGGGGGGAGTAGTTGAGGTCGGGTATGGGGGGGGGGCCGGAGGGGGGGTCTGGCCTCTCCGTGGGGGGGGGTCTCACAGGGGGTCAACTGTGGCCTGGTTCTGGTACACCTATGGGGTTACCCCCCAAACCCCCCCAATATTATATACACCTATGGGTTACGGACTTACGGTCCCCCCTCCCCTGAGGAAACAAATTGTGGTGAGGCGTCGTAGGGTAACGGTTCTTAAATTTTTGGGGGTTACGGTCTCCCCCCCAGGAAACTAAATTCTGGCAGTGAGGTCGGTTCGGTCATAGGGTAACGGTTCTCAAATTTTTGGGGGATTAACATAACAGTCACAGTCACCCCTCCCATAGGTGTAACGGGGATTTGGGGTGGGCCCCCCCCAATTGTGGGGGGCCTTTTTAGACCCCCCCAAACCCCCCCCCACTACCCCCCCAAACCTCCCCCAAAAAAATTTTTCAATTTTTATGCCAAAAATCGCGTTTTCAGCCATTGCTAATGCCGAAAAACATGAAGTCATTAAGTAATTTCAACATTTAGTGTTTTTAAACTCGAGAACTTGATTGTCAACATGTTTCTGAGTCCAGAATAAGGTCAATATTGAGTCAAGAAGTCCATAAAACCGTTATAAACGTGTATTTCTCGCAATAATAAGCACGTTAGGCCAAAAATTTGGACGTTTTTAAAAAAATTTGCAAAATTTACCCTAAAAATGCCCAATTTTAGGGCAATTTTCGCGCCTTCGGCGCGACTACCCCCCCCCCAGTTGGGGAGGGGGCCGGGGGCCCCCGAAAATTTCTGGGGGGTTACCCCCCAAACCCCCCCCCCCCCTCCACAATTACACCTATGACCCCTCCCCCCACCTCCCCAACCTCAAGCTGATGCAACATCATCACTAAAGCTTTAATTTCGTAAATCTCAATTGAATAACGTTCAGTCAACGAATTCGGTTTTTCTGTATGTATCTCATGCATCAGAATTTATTAGCCACTTTCTGCTATCAAGTATTTCTATCTCTTGACAAATTAAACAATTATCCTTCTATATCATCTCAGTTTGCATTGAAAAAAGTTTGTTCCAGCATTACTTTTGTTCCCTAGCAACTGTGATTAGCATCATAAGATTACTTAATAATCAAATATATCGGTTAGTAGCTACACCTGTAGTTTATTTTCCTACCTAGTTTCAGTTTTCTTTACTTACTTCACTTGAACATAATATCCAATGGTGTGCTCATGCAGAATTTCAAGATGCGGTGGGTATCTAATACGACGTCCTTGGATTCCACCTCCTTGCCTTACAACCTCACGTGCCTACACTGCTCCTCCAGACGAGGAATATGCAAATTTTCTCTGCCGATGTCCTAAATACTCATATCCACGGCAGTGCTGCTGTACCTGCAGTAAGGTGAGGTTCAAGGACTGGCACATAGGTTTTTGGGTGTCTGTTGTTGCCGAAGGTAACCAGGGGATATATATATATATATATACATATATATATATATATTCATATTATATATGTAACATTAACTTTTGAAATTTTCCCCACAAAGGGTTTCTAGTTCCCCACGTTGACCGACTTCTACAAGCAAAAATGTGCCCACAAAGACGCTAATATGTAAATATGTATGTATATATAACAAGTACAATATTTCTAGTACGTGTTCATAAGGTAAATTGAACAGGCTTAGCATATGTAATGAAGTTGCTTAAATCCGAATTAGAAAATGCCTTTCTTTTTGTCTTTGTTCAAGTTGGTTAGGGCTCAATTTATTAGGCTTGCGATAGCAACTTTCTCTTACACGGAAGGTCAGCGCGTCTGCTGGAATCAGCAAACTTTAGACACAGGATGCCCAAAAGGTGATTTGTCCAAAATTAGGTATCCTTGTAGCCAACCCGGATGGGGTCTTGGTAGTGAGTTCGTTTGGTGAGAGGAAATTGATTTGCTGGATGTCAATGGAGACAAGCGGGGTCGATGCTTATCTTTCTTTTGAAGTGGATCTGACGGTATCAGTTCACAACAGTGGGTCCTGATACTTATCTCGATAAAACGATCAAGATAACGGCTGAACAGTTCTTCTTTATTCCTTCGTTGGTCAGGAATTGGGATCTCTAGCTCGAGATGTTTCACTTACTTGTATAGGGAAAAGGTTGGTCCTGTCGATCCAATGGTTTTGTCCAAGGATTGTGCCCTACTAGGTCAAACACTTACTGAGGCCACGTCAATTTATTAGGAATCAGTATAATTCTAGACAATGCAATGATTAATTAAATGGATAATAACAATAACAATAATAATAATGACAATAATACTGCTATCACTTCACTGAAT
>JASAND010020330.1:32500-37826 GCA_030248195.1 Trissonchulus latispiculum
CAATAGGGAATCATAAAATAAAATTATAAAATAAAATAAAACTGGCCTCGGGCCCACTCATGCTAGAAAACTAAAAATTGGCCAGAAGGCCTCACGGTGAAAAAGGAGAAAAATTCCGCCCGTAGGCTCAAGGTAGCATGTAAAAAACTTGGCCCGAAGACCCATACAATATAGAAAAATTTGCCGAAAGGCCCAAAAATACATGTATAAATACTGGCCCGAAGGCCCAACACAATGAAAAATTGTGGCCAAAATGTGGCCTTTGATTCTTCCTTGATTTTTGCTCGTTGTAATTTCCTGGCCGGGCATAAAAAACCCATTTGGCCCTCAACGGTAAGTGTTCGTGGTTGATTTCTCTCAATTTCTTTTCTAGCCCGAAGGCTAGAAAAGTCCCTATATTTTTATCCTAACACGGGGAGGTACGCTGAATTCTCCGTGCCAAAACTCTGGCACACAGCGGAGAACGTACCGAGGGCGGGGACTTAAGCGACTGCTTTCAGTCGCTTCTCAACGAACACTGAAGAGATTCGAGAATTTTGGGACAGAGCTGACAGCTCTCTGACAGCTCGGTGACAGGTCATTAAATCGGGTCGGGGCGTACTTTTCTTTTGATTTTGAAGCAAAGCTTCTAGAAAGTTCTAGAACTTTCTAGAAGCTCGCCACTTTTAGTATTGGCTGACTAGGGGCTTGCCAGCAGGCCAGTCCGCTGAGCCTGAAATTAATGAGATTTAGAAATTATTGCCCCTCCAACTGACCCATTTCTGATGAATTTTGGGTGCTGAAGTCTGGCCGAATTTCGCGAAATTTTGGTCAACACGTAAACGTAACCAAAGGGCCGGTTCCAACTTAAATTTTCGACTTTCCCATTTTTTCTGAAATTGGGCTTAAAATTCGCCATATTTTATGCTGTATGTGGAAAAATTATTGTTAAGTTGAGATTTTCTACCCAATTTGGATGTCCGTTTCATATTTTCATCAATTTAACAGGTCCTTGTTTACTGGACCCCTACTCTGAGTTTTGGAGTCAACTTTTGCCAGCAAACATGGTACGCTGTTTGCTGGCCTTATCAACAATTGCTCCTCGTTGCTGGACTTCTATGTCCTCACATGACTGAGGCCAGGGGAGCAATTGTAACAAGAAATATGCATAAAAAATATTACGTAATTTTTCACAAAATAAAAGTTGCATTTTCGTGATCTACGTATAATACTTAGTATACTTAGCTAGTTTCATGATAATCAAACAATTAGGGAGGGGGGTAAGCCCCCTCCAAACCTATATTGATTGAGAAAGGTGTATACTAACTTTGAGGAAAGGCGAGTTTCTATGCTGGCCTTTGGCCAGTCTAAAGGACACTTGAGGACACGAGTAAACGCGAAACATGAATAAAGGTGACAATGCACCTGCCACCTATGTAGCAATTAAGGGCCGATTAGGGGCCAATTAGGCACTTAGTATAAAGGTTTTGAGGAGGCCAACTTTAAGGCACTCCTTTTGAAGAAGCAAGATTACGAAAGAAGTAATGTAGCAAAAACATTTTTGCTCATAACTGCTTATTTTTGAGAGTTAGAAAGTGGGGTTTGGATTTTAGGAATCAGCAGAAACTCGCCTTTCAGATGAACCTAAGTTATATTTTCACATAAAATTATTAAAATTAACCAATTATTACTAAACTAACACTAATTAACCTATATTACATCATATAAATACCTATCTAGCTAGTTAATACCTAAATCCGAACCATCTTCTAATAATTTAGTGTTTTCCAATGGCTTTTCGTACTAACATTCTTTGCTGACATTTAAACTTCAAACTTTGAGAACATAGAGATTTTAATTACCTACTAGATATTAAGAGGCATCTTACAATTGGACAGTAGGCATCTCCGACCGTGGGAAAGGGAAGGGAAATTAGAAGTCCAAGCTCGGACTTAACAAGAGTATTTACTCTTCTAATTGGAATTCACATTTCGGTGTTAGTAATGAATGATATTAGTAATACTGATTATGATACAATTCTCCAACTAACTGTTAAAACTAGCTTTTTAGACTGATTTAAGTCAACTATGCGTTGTGCAATTCTCGCTAGTGGCCTATTAAAGGCTCGGATGGCAAAATCTTGGTCCGTAGTTGAATGTATATTAATTTATGCTGGGCAACCCTGGCAAATTAGGACAAAACATAACATAGTGCATCCAATATCTTAAACATTAATTCAACTCAGCTCAATCATTGCAAGATTAGGACTCTTCGTTTCTCCTGTCCACTGTAACTGAAGAACTAATTTTTTAATATAATTCCTTTTTTGCCATTTATTTCTTAAATTCATTTTTCAGCTTTTGATGAAACTCCTTTAATTACACATATGATTATTCATTGATTAATTTCAGTTATCAGTTGCAATAGCTGTTTTAGAGAAACTCAGCAAGTATGACAAAGATGCCGAAATGGACCGGTCGTGTAAAATGCGGAAATTCAAAAACATTTTCCCTAAACTCAAAGGTAAGTTATTCTAAACTGTAGTATAAAATTGAAGGTGAAGACGTTTTTGTATTTCTGGTCTATTGTTATTACAGTCGAGATCGTTGTCAAGCAGTCAGCACGTATATGTGATACTGGGAACGCTCCCATTATCGAGATTATAGATGCAAATAGACAGATTGTTTAATTTAAAGGAAATCTTATGTAAAGTTACGATGGTTGGCAAGTAATGTCCGCAAATAATAATAATAATAATAATAATAATAATAGTAATAATAATAATAATAATAATAATAATAATAATAATAAATAATGTCTGACACAATTTTGGCGCTGAGACCAAGTGACTGGATAGCTTCCATCATGGCTTAAAAGGCAAAAATTTTATTTCAACTCTACGTGATGACTCAGAATGCTCTAAATGTTAAAGAGCACAAAAGTGCTTTAAAACAGTGTGTATATGTCTTCTGTACGTGGTTTCTATCAAAAGTTACAAGCGGTTGTATACATGTTTAATTGACAGTTCCCATCACGTATGATAAAATAAAAGCGGATCCTATGAAAATTAATTCTGTAAGTTTTTCATGTTGCTTTGGCGTTGGATTTGTTTAGTATTTTATGGAAAACACTGTCATTTGTTGAAATCATAATAAACGCGCAGAACTGAAACGATTACTTACAGGTGATCTTACATATGGTTCGTTTAATACGTTGATCGTTCTTATCGCGCTTTGAGCAGTAAAAGCAGACCCTATGAAAATGAAATCTATAAGGTTTTAAAGGGTACTTTTGGTTGGTTATGTGTATTATTCTATCAAACACACTGTACAACTTGTTCAAATCATAATAGACGACGCAAAACACAAGCGACCACTGCTAAAGTTTCCATATTGGTTTTCTCATAAATGCTACAACTGAACACAGTCAAATTTTGCGCCAATGTTTATTGGAGGATACTCAGGAGCACTGTTTTAATTTTTGTTTTGAACGTATGTTCTGTGAAATACTGATTTCCAAATCTTTCGAACATTTCTAAATAATCAAAACTGTAAGAGTGAAGATTTTCTGTTTGAGTCAATTCTATTTGAAATTAAAGAAATTCTATGCAACCACTACATGCAAGGTTTTGTGTAAAGTCACAGGCTTGCAAGCTAATTCCGAACCATAAAAGGCGCACATACAAAATTTTCAGTTCATCGTTAAGTTGGAGTCACGATTAGGGAGTTTCACGGAGCGGTGGGTCTTTCCCTTGTATCCGTTGTTCCCCCCTTTTCCTCCCATTTTCTATATTTTGTATATCTTTGTCATTATTCATTTGGTGGACTGCTTTTGGAAATCAATTTGGTTTGTTTCTTTTGTTGTTTCTGAGGTAATATCTGGTGCTTGTATAATTTCTTTTTGCTATTTTGAGTTTTTGCATTCTAAATATTTACTATAGTAAGCTCGCTGCACTTAATCACAGTCTTCCGTCGACTTTTGCAGTTGGATGGGGTTTTCGGACGAGTGTAATCCGACATACACACTCTAGAAGTTGCAGTTTTTTATTTTTATTCGAGATAGCTCAGTCTACACAGGCGAGTGAGAGTACCTCTGTTTCGACTGGGTAGCAATTTGCGGGGTCAAAAATTGGCGTGCAGAGGATTTGTCAATTTGATAATAGAGTTTGCCTTCTGCCATGCTCTTTTGTATTGTGTACTCTCAATTAGTATTTAGCACCAGTTACCATTTCTCAAAGTTTGAAACAGGTTGGTTGAGAAATGTATTTAAGAGGGTCGTTCCCGGTAATGAAAGCGTCCACTTGCATAATTAATTGAGTATCTAAGAGTAGATGATATACATATATATATATATATATATATCAGAATTAATTAAGTCTAGTAACGTTTGTTAAAATTTTGCATGCCTACACTGCTCAGCTAACATATTCGCTAAGCCGTGTATTAGATCTTAAAAGTTATAAGCTTTAGACTTCTTACTAACGAGCAAAACTATGATGTTAGGTTGAAAGTTTTGTTTAAAATTTCACCATTCGTACCCAATTCACATGGAAATGCCATGAGTTAGAAAATTCAGCAGGGTCCAAGTTGATGGAGAGAGAATTCCGCAACGTGAAAGTGAAATTTTGAGGCGTTCCCGTCTTAATGTTTCGAAATGCCGACGAATTCTTATGGAATCCTATAGAAGTCGTAGCTTAAACGTCCAATAAATTGCATTCAAGCCACGAACTGACAAATCAACATAAACTTGTGGTATGAAAAGCATCAGTAACCCTTGATTGAATTTACGTTCCAACGTTCCAAATTTATTTTAATGCTTGCTGTGGTCTCACATACAGAGATATGAAGAATTAGTTAAATGAAATTTCTGCAAAGAATCTACGTGGATCTATAGGTTAATACAACTCACTCTGCCGTTTTAATTGTGCGTTTATATATATTATGGGTTTATATATATATATCAGTGAGTGCACGCTAGACAGAGAGTTTTGATACAGCAGTAGAGAGCAGTTTGCTGTTCCACATCGCCCTAAAGAACTGAAGCCCTAAACGAATTAGCTACCGTACGTAGCGGACTACTGCAGTGTGTGCGGCTGAGCTCCAAACTAAGCAGCTCGGCTGCACACCAAAATTGAGGCCTTTAGCAGCAATTTGCAGCCAATTGAGCTTAGAAGTTGTTAGAATATATGTTTTAGCTGCAGTATCACCGAATCTAGTTTCATTAGTTTGCAGGGAAGCTTTATATGTTGCTTGTTCTTGGCGGAACAACAGGTCTTCTATAATCAGTATTTAGATAAAGCGAACACATATGCTTTTCGTACGCTTTGGCATGACGTGTGTACCCTTGA